>CAAKHC010001515.1:84123-96467 GCA_901007825.1 Macroramphosus scolopax
GAGAGAGAAAAAAAAAAAAAAAAAAAAAAAAGAGAGAAAGAGAGGGAGAGGGGGGGGGGAGGGGGGGGGGAGAAAAAGAAAAAAAAAGAGAGAGAGAGAGAGAGAGAGAGAGAGAGAGAGAGAGAGAGGAGGGGAAGGAAAAGAAATACTGTAGATTAAGAAGAAGATGAAAACATAGACATGCCAGGGCTGACAAAGGCCTGTATTCATGTTTTTTTCTAGATATGTCTGAAGATTAGAGGAAGGGGAATACCGCAGTACCAGTATGAAAGAAAAGGTAAGTACATACATGTCCGTGTAGATCAGTGTTGAGCAGCATGAGGGCGCAAGTTAATGTGTGGGCTCCGTCTGCAATGGGACAATACACAAGGCTGAGGTCAAATAAATGTCAAACCACTTGTCTACACACAAAAACAAACAGATGCACTGCCACGTAAACCCGTTAAAGTAAATGTCCATACAATTCACACACAGACATCTGCACAGCAGCAAAGGACACAAAGTGTCTCTGTCATCATCGACAGTCTGACTGTGTGTTAATATTTGCTGTTGCTAAAAAGATTCAACATTTGTGGTATTGTAAGGTTTCATGTTCAGTCATGACTGTTTGGTCAACTAAAATCAGTCTGAAAAGCAGCAGAAGTTATGAAAAGAAGATGCATCCAGATACTTCATTGTTAGTGTTATTTTTTCCTTCATATCAGTGTTTCTTATTACCATGTTTCGCTGCATCATCGCCCTCTTGGCTCTGACCTTCAGACGTCGGTGTCTGCGGGTGGCAGTGGCAGAAGCGTCTTGAGAAATGTACAAGGATCCTCTCTCTCTCCTGGGTCTCCCCCATCAGTGGAAAGGCTTTTAAGAAGCTCCTGTCAGACAGTAATGGCACGAGCAGGTGAAGTAGGGGTTAAATGCTGAAAAATATGCACATTATCTCTCCTGGCAGCAAATACGATTCAGAGGAATGCAGCTTTGATGGAAAAGACTATGAAACACTTTACTCTGAGAACTAGATGAGCCTGCTGTCATACACAAGGCCCAGTGATCGAGTCGTGTAGTTCACTGCCGTGAGGAATAACTGAGCCATCGTCTTGTCTCTGTGTGTATTATATCTTGACTTAATTGGGTCATATTTCACAGATACAGCATAGTATTACTGCTCACATGTACATGTCAAAGAAGTAATAAATACATGTACTAGAAATTAAAACGTTACCATTTTTCATAGTGGGTGCTTTTATTTTTTGTTACTTTCAATATCTATCGAGTATTTATGTACGTTTATTGGATATATAGTTACAGTCCTGTACTAATGATGCTCACAATGTTTTACCATTAAACTGTAGAGGGAAGTAACGATTGAAAGATTGTATGTTGTCACATTCAGACAAACTGAGTTAGCGATTCAAATGTATGCAGAACTGAAGTGCAACCGGTAAGTTAATGTTACTTTTTCACAGCCGTCTGTGAATGAAGCCCAGTGAAGTGCTCTCATGAGCCCTATTAGTCGAGGACCGTGGGCTGATGAGAGCAGTTTAAGACAGCAACTTGTCAGGTACAGGGAAGTGATGTTCGCCGCAGCTGTCAGCTTCACCGGCTAACTCTACTGAACCCGACAGGATGAGTAGCACTAAGCTAATGCCTTGTGATGAGGGGATCTGAATAATATACATACGCAAACGTGTACCAACATCAACTAATGCACACTCTTTGCTTCCAAGTGCTGACGGTGAATTACCTCAGGGCCCGATCCAGTGACAGGCCGGAGAAATCAAAGAAACTCAGGTACTCTGACGCCACCAACTGGCTGAAGTCATTACTGCAGATGGACAGAGAGATTATCAGCAAATCATAGTGGCACTGAAGAGGACAGAATGTCTCTTGATGCTTGTGCATAATATTCTGGTAATAGTTTTGCATGAAGTAGCATTGCGCTGTTGTGATTATATGTTTGTCAATCAATCATTGAGTCCATTGTGGCTTTGCATCTTAATTCATAAGGGAACATTGAACATTATACTTTATAACAATAAGAATACGGAGCATACAGCGCTGTGTAGACATGTTTTCCTCTAGTAATTTATCAATTCATCAGTCAACATTCAAAACGTGTGCATGCTCACTTCTTGCCCAGGTGTCTGGCCACATCACAGCGTTTGAAGCCCTCCAGGTGATAGAGGCGCTTGGCCAGCCTTTTGGCAGCCTCAGAGTCGGTCCGGCAGCCATTGGCCAGAGTGTCGGTGCTGCCGCGCTCCAAATGCTCCAGACTGCCCAAATCGCACTCCTCTGAATCAGACAGCACGTCCGTGAGGTTGGCATCACTGGGGTGGTGGACGTACGCACATGTATGCACAAGAACAGACACAAACACACACACAAACAGGTGCCCAGGTTAATGAAGGGATCAGGTCCAATTCTACAATCCCACTCACTGAAAACATGACAAGGGAAACTGAACTAATGAGCATACGACTCAATTCCATGTTCACACAGAGAAGTAAAAGCTAAATGCTGTTTAAATGACGGCGTGGCTGAGGAGGTAGAGTAGCCGTCTAGAGATCGGTAGGTTAAATCTCTGGCTCCTCCAGAGAGAACGTGTCCTTGAGCAAGACACGGAACTCCTCCTAATAGCTCCTGACGAGCTGGTTGGCACCTTGTATGGCAAAACTCAGCCAACAGTGTGTAAACATGAGTTTCCAAGGGTGAAAGAGGTAACATTGTAAGGAGCTTTGAGAAGCGCTGAGGGTAGAAAGGAGTTATATAAATGTACCTCATTTCATACTTGTGATGTCATTCCTGTTGCAGTTAATGTCCCTATTTAATGCGGAGGATGGGAGGGCTGATTATAATAGTGAAGCAGATTTCATCAGCTCCAGTATCTTCTAAAACGCTCCACTTATCTAAAACTGTTATATTCTGATCTTATTTGAATTACATTACTGGACCTCAATATTATTCCTCTTCTCCTCTAATAAATGAAAATGTAGCCTTAATGTCACATAAGTGAGCTTCTAATTCCAAAGATCCCTGAAGTAGAGGGTAGAGGGTGGTAGAAGTAGTGCTCTTTCTGGCCTCAACAACTCTTCAACTTGCCCTTGAGCAACACACGCAACACTCAGCTGCACTAGTAAATGTTCCAACTCATGCTCTAAGCTGTCTTTCTCCGCTGTGAATGGGTGTAACTGTGTGACTCCAAGGCAGGGCGTTCTCTTCTGAGGAATGAATTTACTTAGTAGTTAAGGTTACGAAAAAATAAATTCAGGTGCCAAAGAGTTAAGTACGTGAGAGGGAACATGCAGCATCATTGCTGAGTAATGAAGAGCATAGTCTGTATGAAGGACAGATGTACCCAAACAGCATGTTCCCTGTGCGGCAGTGTAATCCCTCTTCTGCCTTGAAAAAGTGTTATGAAATTAAAAATGATGTGATCATTGTGATTTCACAATGATTCCACACCAAGCTCTGTTCTGCTTTACTAGGTTCTTTAACTGGCTGCCATCCACTTATTTACAACACCAGTGGAAAGTCATTTCAAACCGTGTGCACTGTTATTAACTGAATATAAAATGTGCAGTATCAAAAGCAGCTTACTCATCTGCTTAAATCCCAGTTCATTCTAAGAAGCCTAGAATTCTTCAAGGCTTAACATGGAGGAATAAGGCCAGCGCTGCTGAATGTGATGCAGCGTGTCCCTGAGAGACACAGGGTGTGATGAACTGTCTAATCAGGGCAAGGCCTTAAAACTGTTTGTGTCATCAGGAGAAGTGTATTAATTAGTGCCCTACTTATTTATTTATGACACACCAAGGAAGTTTGATTAAGATATTAAATCCACTGTTCTGCACTGCACTGGAAGCCATTTGTTCAGTTAATCAGCGAGAGGTTAAATAGCCTTTTTATTGGACTTTGAATACTCTGCAGATGTTGTTTTAGATTAAAAGTTGCTCAACACAACATCAACTAATGAATACTTTTAGGCTTTGTTGACATTTCTGATGAAAGAACCTCCGTCACATATTACTCACAGTGTTTGGAACACAATCAACCCCGAGACATAAATCATCTAACATGCAAGCAAATCAGCATAACCCATTAATGATAAGTAACAAACATGAGCTGCACATTATACAAGCATGTATAAGCAAATCAACACACAACACCAAACACCGTCTCTCTGCCCTGTCTCAGTGTAGAGTGGAAATACATCTCATCCCTCTAAATGGCATTCCCTCATTTCCTCTTTGTGTGTGTGTGTGTGTGTGTGTGTGTGTGTGTGTGTGTGTGTGTGCGTGCGTGCGTGCATGCGCCTGGCACGTCAGCATTCTCGCTTGATGATTCAGATGTTTTTTGCATAATCTGATCAGCCCAATTGCATTACCCTCACAAATTCAATACATCACGTACGGTTGTCGTTAGGGATTTGCTGGTTACCATGGATACAGCGGAAGCTGTGTTGCCTGTGCTAGAAGAAGACGTAGTAATGGAGACTGCTTATCACAGTTTTGCAGTGAGTCGAAAACAGCCATCAGAGAAATGCAGACTGATGCAAAAGATAAAGTTACAGACAAACGCACAAACAACAACCAGCTTCCATAGCATATCTCCTGCCTTCCACGGCAGCTGACTACGCACCACACCCCTTCAGCTGACCCCGTCTGAGGTCCCTGATTTACCTGCTACAGACAAGGTTACACTTTCCTGTCTTGGCTGATTCATTAGGCCCTTTAAATTACTGCTCATCACAACCATGACCTTAGACCACCTTTCCCAGGAAGACCCTTAAAAATGAACCACCGCCTTCAACAACACAACTCCAGAGTCAGACTGACCCATAACACCAACCCCCCATGAGTCTGTGAGACATGTACAATCAAACAACAAATTAAATCACAGATTCTATCACTAAAATGTGTCCCGTCTGCAGGGTGTCTGCACTCATCCTCAGGGACAGGGTGGGCAGGTTTTATATCCGGAAGGAGTGAAACCAATGGAACGCTGTTTTCTGTTGAGAGGGAGTCAAGTGAGGTGGTTTGGTGATCTGATTAAGAAGCTTCCTGTGCAGTACATGAGGGCATCCAGACACTGCTTGTACACATAGTAAAATCAGTCAATGATAAACCATCAAAAACAATATCTATCTGTGTGTTGGCAGCGAAATCGTTTTTGCTTGCCTGACCAAATTAATTCACTACAGAGAGCTCATGAATCATTCACAGCTCTTATCAGTCATGGGGCTAAAATGATGCGAGGTACCACAATTCAATGCATGATGTCTGGAAATAATAGAACCACAATGCACACAGAAGCAAGAGAGTGAAAGAGACACAATAGGGCCAGATACAGTATCTAGTGCTGGCCTTTTGTGCCGAGGTCCTAGGCTTTTCTGGGAGCTAAGTAGCACACAGTAAAACAATGTCTTTATTTAACGGCACATTTCTGTATCCCGAGGCCACAAATATCCAGTCACTGTAACCGCTAGTCTGCATGTGTGTGTGTCAAAGATAGAGATATCAGGAGCATGACAGTGCATGCAAGTGACTCACATACTAATCTCTTTGGTTGTGCGCTGACCGTACTCACACCTACAAGGTGTGTCTGCAGACAAGGTGTGTGATGTGAGTGGGGTAAGGAAGAGTCTCAGTGGTATCTTCCTGGAGGGCTAATTAACAACTATGGGATTATTACATTCTGTTACTCCTTGGAGGAGCACAAAAACAAGAGAAATACACCGACGAGCTGTTTGTTTGTGCGTCTGCCAATTGTATTTACTGGAGCTTGTAGATACAATATCAGTAAAAACACTGTTGCAGTTCAGACCGACCTCCCTGTCAGAGTGTATAAACAGTAACAAAGGAACCTCCAGCTATTACAGCTGATGTCAGAGATGGAATACAGCTCATGTACTGTACTGAGCCTTCTCTTGTCAAGACCATCTACTTCTACTCCAACAATGCTCAGAAAGAAAGATAGTAATTTATGCCACATGACATTTTTACATGAAATATGATACTTTATTATAAATTATAGGCCCAAACCATATATACAAGTACAGCTGAAACAAGGTGTCCATTCATCAATTAGTCGACTGACAAGAATTCATATAAAAGTCAACTATCTATACGATGATTTAAGTCATTTTTCTTTTTTCATGACTCCGGATTCACAAATGTTAACATTTGATGGTTTTACTGATCCTTTAAATTAATTTAGAAATTCTACTGTACACTGTTGGTTGAGCCGAACAAACATAACAATCAACGTTTGCATGAGCAATAATGAACTTACAGTATGTGTCATTTAGTATTGGATATGTCACAGGAGACAATTTACAATTTTTGCATTGAATACTTTTACTTTTAATACCTAAAATCAATTTTCTTTTTATGTTCAATGCAGGACCTTACTTGTAATGAAGTATATTGAGTGTGGTATTAGTACTTAAACGTTAGTAAAGGACCTGATCTCTCTTCCACTCTGCCTGACAACACTTCCCATCAGTTCCTGGACTGGAGGGAGATTCATCAACTTACTGCATCAAACATGGTTGTTGATGGTAGATCATCAACTAAATCCATTTATAGTCATATTCTTTTTGCAGAACTGGTGGTTACATTCATGAAAATAACAGTTTATAGAAACAAGGCATCCTTCAACAGACTATCCTCAGAATAATACTAAGTAGAGAGGTAGCTGTTGTCCCTTTTTTTTTATTATGAAGCACCTTAATTGATTTTATGACACATTATCTAAACCTTCATTGGAATGATCACTAACGTTGTCAGTATACCACATGGGATTCAAATAATAAAGTCCCCTTCATGAAATTTATTGCCATAAAACTGTCACAGTAGAACTACATGAGTACAGCAGGGACTCCTTGGTCTGAGGAGAATCACCCTCCAGCTCCCTCACTATGTCCCTTTGCCACGCAGCATTGTAAAGCTCCCACCCTGTCGGACGTAAACACGTATAATGTTGGTCTATAAAGGATATATAGAACTTACAGGAGCTGGAGCAAATAGTCGAAGTGATCATCAAATTCCTCTTTCCACATCGTCTCTCGGATCCTGGAAATCAGCGGGTGAAAGCGCGCTACGACCGGGCTGCCTCATCATCCAGTAGTCGGTAAAATCTGCATCGGCCCGCTTTGTTGTTCAACTTCTCTCCAGGTCGGATTCTTCCTTTCTGTCACTCATATTCGTACAAGCCACCGATGTTGCGTTGCTGTAACAGACTGTCAACAGGCAGGAATGTGTTCGGACCTCTTCCCTTGAAGTTTCTTGGCCGTGTGGACTCGGCAGCGGAGAGGATGTTGGGGGCGGAGCTCGGAGACTTTTCCTGATGAATTGACTGTTCCTCGTAGTGGCTTCACAATGGATCTGTGTGTCCCGGCCAACACTGCTTCCTCTGAGTGGACGTGAGGGGCTCCGAGCCCGCAGTTCAATACTAGTGGGGCGTCCTGTATTACAGCTGCAGCGCTTATTTCTGCACATTCCTCAAGTGTCTTTCTGCATTACGGATCCAAGGCCATCTAACCTTGTCAGACTTCAACACTAATTTGTCCAAAATGACATATTTTACATAACATGAGGCCCAGAGCTCATACAGTCTATAAAGGGGGTCAATATAGAGATAGTAAAAGCATACGTGAAGATCTATTATTAAGGTCTGTGACTGCAGGTTGTTGTGTATCTCTGTAATATAATGTATAATGTAATATAATTCAAATGCAAACAGTAGTGTACCCTCATGCTGACACATCCCTCACAATCTAAATCCCCGTGTCCTCTACCTGATTTGGTAAAAAAAAATACAGGATTTGGAATAGAACAGAAAAGCAGCTTTAAGGTCAAAGGTAACATTTGGAGATGGGATGGAAAATTAAGAAAAGAGTCAAATCCCCGTTGGATTTGTATTTACATTGAACCGCATTCAGCAAGTCCCAGAAATTCTGTCAACAATGGGACAAGAATACTTTTATAGGAGTAAGCAGACACTGCTGAGCTCTGGTCACATGTGGGTTTGTGAGCAGCTTACTCATGGGTTACCTTCGTCATTTACACCCAATGTGTTTTTCACAGACAGCAGTATTTATTAACCAGTGGCAGCACAGATGTTATCTTCTCATGGCAGCCAACAAATGGATGGCTGATCTGGGCAGTCAGCCAGTCAAGGAAGAGGAGAAAACTGCTGCTCAGCAATATATGCTGCCATACTGTGTGCTTGCATGTCCTTAAGAAGGGTTGAATGCAGAGAAGAATTCCTCCTATTAATAAAAGTAGTGGAACATGTTGTGTCTTAGCATCGGTACGTTCTGTAATAGAGCTATAGCTAATTGACATTGGGATAGTAAATACTGCAATTAGTGTTTCTTCGTAATTTATCTCAAATTCCTTTCAAGATACAACTTGATCACAAGCATTACTACTAATTAGTATTTCAGCTAATCCAACAAACCGTGGGAATTAGTTTATATTCATATTACAGCAGAATATAAAAATACTCAGAGTCAAAGGACGGTGACCTTTGGCTGGGTGACACTAAAAGCGGTCAACTGAGGGATTGTAAAGCGCTGAAATTCATCTGACCACAACTAGAGACCTAGAAGAGTACACGGCGAGCGCAGATCCAAACTTTGATGATCCGCAAGGAATCCTGCATATTACAGTGTTAACAGACAGCTTTCTTTGGTTCAGCTTGTCATTATGAGGTAAGCAAAAATTACTGCTTGTTGGAGTTGTATAGCACGAGCCAAGGAAGAGCCCCTTAAATATTGGGTAGATCTGTTTAACATAACACACAGCATTTATTTACTCGGGAGGAGTTGCATATAATAGAAGGGTGGGCTGTTGGCATTGGCAGAGGTCTGCACTCTCCTGGTGCACATCTGGTTTCTCCTAGCTCAGTAAGTAACAAAACCTGTCTATTTATTAATACAACCACGTGTTTTACTCTGCCTTTATCACAGCACTGCATCAGGGTTTCTGGATCGGCTGTTTATGTTGGCAGTAACATATTTCCATTCATTTTCAAGAGTCTACTATCAGCGTCGTCCCCGGGCACTTTTTTCATTTTGTAATAGCACAGGATAACATCTTTGAAAACCAGTTTGCTTTTCTCAACACATACTGTAGACTTTCTATCAGCTTTCGTATTGCCATGATTTACTTCTTACATGAATAGACTCAGAGTTTTTCCTCCGAACGTCCAACAATCTTCGGTTGCTGTAGTTGTGTGTAACAGTACAAAGCAATACTCAAACTAAGTTTCTATTCCATATTACAACAATTTAGCTTTACCGCTTCAGTAAAATTACTCCGTTGTTCTCTTTTACTTGCAAAGTGTTTTTGCTCTGTCTCCACCAGATTTCATAAATAGTGGCCTTATAGCTGCTATTCAAAATACTAGATAACGGCAAATAAAATGTAACATCCTCTGCGAATATTATTACTAATGCCCTAAATTGGGCTGCGAATGAACTACTCAGAAGGGTTGACAGACACCCCAGAGTGGAGAATACTCTGGTGAGAAGACCCTAATTCAACCAGAATTGTTATTGGTAAAGCGAGACTGTGGGATGTGTCATGAAACGTAGAGTCGAGCTATAAATAGCCGAGGATAAATCTGTCCGTGCTGAAATGATTCAGCTACTGTGTGTGTCTGTGGCGAGTGGGTGAAAAGAAGAATTTGTATGTATTACTGCCTGTGTTGCACAACTGTACACACATGTATTCATGTCTATGTATATGTGTTTCCACATCGCTGCCTGACTGAGAGCCAGGAGAGGATAATCTGAAGGATGTTTCTGCAGCGCTATAGAACCACACTAAGGGTTTTAAGTGACATCCTGAAAGATGAATGTGTGTGTAAGTGAGAAACAGAGAGAAAGATTCAGAGTGTGAAAGATACATAGAAGATCCTCCATATCTGTGTCACTGAGTGAGCATTACGATGTACAAGGTTCATGCATATTTCTGTGTATGCATGTATGCTGCTGGCCTGAGTTCCTTTTATGTGTGTACTTGACAGTGTATGTGAAGGAGATTAGTTCTCAAAGCAGAGCTGCTTCTCTGATATGGAAACAACTGTGACTGGCTTTTATCTGCTCTGCTTGGGCTTAGATCTAGGCGAGCAAGCAACAGGGAGGAACTCTCACAGTATGTTTCCAACATAGACACCCACATGAAGGCATGTATGCATGCAAATGTACACAGCCACACATGCTGTGCACATGTCCATGAGGAAAACATATGCATGCAATTACAGACACACATACTCTTCTCATACTGTGAGTTTTAATCAGTAGTTTGCACTTGTATTTCTGTGCATAGCGGTTTAAGTGATGCATGTGTCTCCTTTGTCTTAAGCCTTTCACTGATGACGTGTGTGTGAAGGCATGGATGCTACACCAGAGAGAATATTTTCCCTTCTGTGCTCCACTGGGTCACTGTAACTTGTAATATGTAATAAGCTTCTGGACAGTGGAGTGTGGAGCCTCTGGAGTGTGTGTTAATGATGGTTTTATCAGCCTCTATGGATGAAGGTTAAGCTTAAGCCTCGGCTCCCACAGTGCACAGAGTGCCACAACTCTTATAGAGTAACAGACTGATTGACTTACAAATTGATAATGTGATTGACAGTCTAATCTAAAATACTTCCTGCCAAGTGATTTAGCGACTGAAACATTTGAAAATTAAAAAGCTGGCTTCCTGGCTCAACCCCATCATGTCTCATTTCCATTTTGGATGGCATGTCTACAACATCTGCAATACTTGCCAGTGTTTTGTGTTTGTGCCCGTGGCCAGATGTCTACTTCTCTTCCTTCATCCACTGATGATAGAATAATCAGTAGTAGCAGGACGGAGCTCTACAGGGGAGCGTTTGGAAGAGGTAAGATAAGGTTTCTTCTCTTTGCCAGGGTGTCATCAAAGCTTTGTCTACTAAAGTAGTTGATGCCTTAATTATGGACAATACATCCATCTTGGCTGTAAAACATATTGATCCAAGTTTTGAGAGTGTAAGTTAATGGAAATCATCAACTTACTTACAATGGTTCCTTTTGAGCAATGATCATATTTTTGCCTTTAAGTAACAGAATACAAATTCGGTTTAGGGTTGACAAAATAAACTGAATATAAATTAGTCTTTTAACACTTCAATGTTGTTTCGAGTGACAAATTACTTTGACATAACTGTTATGCAATGTGCAACGTTCAGAAATACATGCTGGCATTGATAAAATGAATTGAAAAGCTGCAAAGCATCTTATGCTAATGGTTCAGACAATTTGAAGCTGATTGGGTTAGGGATATGGGTATGTACGACCTGTGTACTGAACAAGTTTCTGCACCATGTTTGGATCCAATTTTCATGGTGCTTGTCAATGTTTCTCTGCAACGTACCCTTCTCTGTCTCTGTATTATCATATACAGTATGTGCACTCCGCATCATCAGCAATTGCAAATGTCTTTAAGGCAAATTAATGTTTCCAACGACTTACACTTATCCAGTAGAAGAAAGGCTTGGTAGAAGTTTTACCTGATAATTAGTTACCAGTACAAGCATGTACCAACCAAGCCATACATGAGAAATGTTTTACTCAAATGATTGCATGGCAGTTAAGTCAATTAAAAAAGTTATTTGAAAAGGATGACAGGAAAGCAATTCAACTGGCTGACATATAAAACAAATTCCTGCCAAGTGACTGGCTGCAATGACATTTCTATCCATTACTTGAGCTGCTGCTCAGTCCTGTCGAGGAAAAGACCAGTTGTCCATGAAGTCAAGGCTGCCAGAAGGTGTAACTGTGCCATTCTGTGGCTATCCATCAGGAAAAATGGATGTAGTGAGGTGGGAGAGGAATGAAGACACAGCAGTAACAGAGCACTGTAAGGAAAATGTTTGGTTTGACCCACATCTGTTTTACAGATGTTGAGAAACACAAAACCTTTTAAGATGAGGACGTCAAAATTCTCATCTCTGTCACATTCAGCAGAGTTTCTAACTGTGCAGTGGAATTGGTAATGCTTGCAACTTTTTTCTTTAAAATAACAAAAGCTAAAGTTGAATGGACATCAGTGACTTCTAATTTATTATATTTATTATATTCATTAATTATTATGTAAACTAGCCCTTTAAGACTAGCAGATGTATCCACTTTAGATTTAAGTGCTCAGATGTCTGGCAAGCTAGTCAGCTTCGAAGAGCAATAATTATTCACACACACACACACACACACACACACACACACACACACTCAAAGACCCTGCTGGGCAGAGGAAAGCTGAAGACGATGATGTCATGACATAAACAATAGCTCTTTCAGCTTGGCCCTGGTGGTCAGGAAG
>CAAKHC010001516.1:1868-14890 GCA_901007825.1 Macroramphosus scolopax
GCCTAAACCTCACCTCATGTGAAGAAGGTTGCCATTCCTTGTTTTTTACAATTGTGATGGACACCCTAACCTTTTGTAATATGCTGCCCCATCTTGATTTGGAATGTGAAATATTAAGTCCTTGCATGTTCAGATTCCATGCAAATTTGACCTTTGATAAAGGCTAGATTCTACTCCACAAAATGTCATAGTCCTGTCATAATGGGTATCAGTACATCTAATAATAGCAACGCTTTAATTACACCAGCCAAAAGCATCTGCATGCAATGGCTCTAATTGTTTGTTTTGGCATGTTTGTAAAAAGGGCCCTCCAGAACACTCCTACCTCTCCCTCACAGGCAATAAGTGCTGATCCTGAACAACAGAAAGGGCAGGACTGGGGACGCAGAACAAAGCTTTAATTGTCATGCTTTATCTGTGCTTGGCATACCCATCAGGAACTGGAACAAGCTGTACATTGGTTATTGAAATATGCAAGTCTCAGGTCTGGACATGGATCTAGTGATCCAATCCAACAGCTCTGCCATGAATTGTACTCTTATGAAGCTTCTAATTTTCCAGTTTTTTAATTTTACAACGTCAGAAAATTGAATAATTTCATGTTATGTTTATTATTGAGGTTGTAGTGAAAATTCTTACTAATGCAGCTCTCATGTTTGTAAACAGTGTGTCCAGAGTATGAGTAACACCTGTCCATATGAATAAGTTCAATGCCACTGCAAACTATGACATCAATAATAAACAGGTAGTCTCTGACAGTGTCAAACTAAACAAAACATTAATATCTTTGTAAAAGCAGAATTTGTTGCAGAGCTGTTGTATTGGATCACAATAGTTGTAGAACACAGAAGAGGGATCACTCTCCCAGGAAGGACAGACCAGCAATAGAAGTCGCATATACAGAGCAAAACAAATAATAATATACAGAATGACACAATATTGATTCATGTATTATAGGATTTATTTTGTGGGTGTTGCTCATGTTGCTCAGTGGGATAGGAATGCATGAAACGCATGAAGTAGATTCAGCATCCTTGTAATGAATAATCCACAGAAGCTAGAACTTCTTGAACACAAGAAATCTGATCCTGCATCACCTATACGTCCTTTGATCAGTGATAATTGATCAAATGATATGATATTTATCAACTGATAAATTATTTAAAATTACAATTTTGTGGTGTTTTTTGAATTTAGTGGAAGTCTTTCAAAACTCTTATTTGTGACAGTTTGTATTTTTTATGGAAACTTGCCAATCAACTGAAAAATATAATTGAAATTAGAGCTTCAATTTACATATTTAAAGCTAAGCTAAGCTTGGTGTTCAAGAAGTTATAAAAGGGTGATTCAATTTTTTCTGATGCCCCCTGAAGACCCTCAGGGAAAACCTGTTTTGGGAAGCCCAGCTTTAAAGTCTAATGGGTATATTGGGTTGGGGTGATGGGGAAGGGTATTGTTTAGGGATCAGGGAGAGCGTTGTGCTGGGAAAAGGTTTTGGGTCGGGCCGATGGACGTCCTCCCGTGTACATGGACGCTGTGCAAACAGGTGAAAGCAGAGGTTGCTTTCAACCTGCAACTGGACCATCCTGTAGACACTTTTGTTCTGATCCTAAAGAAAGAGAAGTGAGCAGAGAGTTTGCTGGGTGGATATAAAGAGTGAAAACAGAAACATAGACAAGAAAGAAGCTTTTAGGGTTTCAATATGTTAGCTTTGTGTGTAAAATTTAGAAAAGCAGCTCTGTGTTTTATATTACTCACAGCCAGCTTGAGTTTTACCCGTCGTGGGACGAATAAAGGATTTCTGAAGGTTTGCAGTGAGTCTCCGTACTGGGTGTAAATGTGGGCTCATGCAACATATAAACAAACTAATCATCAGATGTGATTGAAGTTGAATTTGTGCTGTTTCTGATTGCTTTGTTTCTGTCTGCGCTGTTTTTGATTCAAACCTCATTTTAACATTTGATTCATTCTGTCTGTCTCCTTAGTTGGTACAAGTTGGTGGACAAGACTGGAAAGGAGGACAAGGCGAGAGGAGAGGTGCTGCTGGATATCCACTTCATGAGAAACAACATGTCAGCTAGCATGTTTGACCTTTCTATGCAGGACAAGCCACGCTCTCGCATCTCCAAGCTGAAGGACAAAGTCCGTGGGAAGAAAAAGGATAGTTTCTCTGACTCTGCTTCAGCTATTGTCCCCTCGGTGAGCCAGGTCCTGACGGACAGCGAGGGAGAGGCTGATTCAGTCTCACTTAATCAAACTCCAGGAGAGAAGAAGAAATCTAAGTTCAAAAACCTTTTTGCTCCGAAATCCAACTTGCAACGGAACACCTCACAGTCCATGTCTACTCTGGGGACTCTTCAGGAGAAGAACTCTTCTCTCAGTGGCAGCCGCTCATCTGGCCTCAACATAGACACCCCTGAAGGTAAACAAGCCTTTCTATACTCTGGTGAAGCTGCCTGCTTTTACATCGTTACTTCTGTTTATTCTCCTGCACAGTACAATTTAAATAATGGTGTTTTGCATGTCAACAATGACATCATGCTTCTCTGTTTCTCCTCCAACAGTTAAAAAGAAATTCAAATTCCTGGGACACAAGCGGACTGGGAGCTCAGACAGCAAGGTATCTCAGGGTCCTTTCTCCTTACTGGGCCGCAACAAGCAGAGCAACAGTGATCTAAACAACTTGTGCATCAATGGAAACCATGTGTATGCAGAGGAGACCGAGCCCAAGAGTGGATCTACACTTAGTCTGAACAGCTCAGGCCAAGGATCAGTGGAGGATATCCAGAAACACACCTCTGATTTCTCTGCAGACCCTTTCAAAGGCGTACCTGTGACTTCCAGGCACGAGTCTACAGATATGGTTATAACAGAGCAACAGCACCATCAAGAGGACGAGGAAGGAAAGCAGGCAGAAGCAAGGCGCATAGCGGAGGCCAAGAGGCTGGAGGAAGAGGAGAAATACAAGGCTGAGGCCAAGAGACTGCAGGAGAAAGATGAACGAAGACACAAAGAGGAACAGGAGATGAAGAGACGTTTTCTTGAGGAGGATGCAAGAAGGAGGAAACAGAAGGCGGAAGAGGAGGACAGAAGAAAGCAAGAGGTAGAACTCAGGAAACTGGAAGCAGCAGAGAATGAAAAGCTTGAAGAGGAGCATCGCAGAGCAGAGCAGCAGAGACAGGATGAGCAGGCACAGAAAGTAGAGGAGCAGAAAAGGCAGGAGGAGGCCTCTATGACCGAAAGACTGTCGTCTCTGTTTGGAATGATCAGAAAGAAGGATGAGAAAAAAGAGGAGGCACCGCAACACACTAAAGAAGAGTTACCCACACAAGCAAGAGATCCAGATATGCCAATTTCTCACAGCTCCACCAACCCGTTTGTGGACATTTCCCTCAACTCAGATATTCCAGCCAGAAGTAATGAAAGCCCAGCTGATCATCAGAAATCCAGCCACAACCCAACAACTCCCTCTGCCATGGTCTTCCTTAACCGTGCTGCAAAAGTATCTGCAGTCAAACCAAGGTAGGCCTTCTCATTTTGTTGTATTGTATGATCTAAACAAACTATTGAGCGATGTCGTGTAATAGTGCAAGTGTTATATTATCAGTGTTGTGACACGGGGTGCTATTGGTTGCCTGTAGACACAGCAGCACACTCTTACTTGCCTTCCTGGAATTTGAATACTGCTTTCAGTGGACCTACAAGTGACATGTTGCATTGTAATTCACCAGCAAAATAGAAAGAGCACAACTTTCACTTCTAAAAATATATTCATATTATGTAAGTGAGTGGCTTGATTTCCCAACACTCTGTGTTCCATCAAGCGGCTCACGGACCCGTTTGACTTGTTTGGTGTCCCGTATGATGAGAATCAGGGTGTGCCTTGTGTATGTCATGAGGTTGTGGAACAGGTTGCTGGCTGTGGGGAGGCCATAAGGAGTGACTTAGCCACAGTGTGACTTCCTTTTCAGACGTCTTGGGTGCTTGGCTTTTCGTCTTAGATTGTCTTTGTACACTTTGGAGGTATTTTGTATTTGGATCATAATGGTAAGCAATTTGTGCCTCATTGATGTGTGATTGCTAACTTTACGCTAGCTTTGGAAGCTAAAGTTGTTTAGATGAGTAAGTTGTGATATTTTGTTAGAATTGTATGCCTGATTGGACAACCAGTTACATTATAATCTAAGTGTGTTAATTAAAGCAGAAATGTTATACTGTAATATTTTCACTTGTCATGTGAATAGCAGAGGGTGTGTCTTGGAAGGTTGCCCTTGGATATGAAGGGTGAACCATTCTATGCTGAAATAGCTTTGAGAAATAGATATCTTATAACTATGATACAAAGAAGGGACTTAATAGTGACTTTGATTTGTTGATTAGAAAGCTGCTAGTTCATTTGGTGATGGGTTGTACATTGGTGGAAGTAAATTTGGGTTATTTGATGGTCACACTGATTTGTAGGCCTTTTTTCACTTCTTGGCAGATTGGCTCATTCTGTGACGTCTGAAAACACTTACTGCCAAACCCCGAGTCAGCAGTGTCCTTCCCCAGCCTCCCCTGAATCTACCCTCTCTAGTGTCCCATCTGAGTCGCCTGATAGTTTCTCCAACCTTCACTCATCTCTGGCTCCATCAAACATAAGTCAAAGCCTGTCTGGTTCCCCTTGTATCAGCATAGAAGATTTGTCATCTGTGGGATCTTCACCCACTATGGCTGATAAGCGGAGAAGAGCCCCCCAGCCACCCTTTTATCATGTACATGAGCCCCAGACCAGAGGACACCATGTCCCTGTCAGAGAGATCACAAACCCTGGATACGTTGAGGCAGATGGATCACAACAAGGCCAGAAAAGCCCTATGCCCCTTCCTGATTATGAAACCCTATTCCCCCAAAAGAGACATGGAGTACAGGGGCACACCCGATGGGACCATATAATTGCTGAGGTCAATCAGAAACATAGGGACACGCCGGAACTTGTGGGTTCAGAGATGAGTGTGGATGCCCCAGAAGAACGTGGACCCAGGCCCAGGTCTTCACTTCCACAGGAGAGTTCCAGGTCTTCACTTCCACAGGAGAGTTCCAGGTCTGCACTTCCACAGGAGAGTTCCAGGTCTGCATTTAGACAGGAGAGTTCCAGATCTTCACTTCCACAGGAGAGTTCCAGGTCTTCACTTCCTCAGGAGAGTTCTGCAATGAGGCATTTTCAAACCCAACGTCAAGAGTCAAAACCTGTGTCATCAAAAAAAGTAGCAGCCCCACCTCCCCCTAAACCAGTAGTCTCGCCACACCTAGTTGAATCTTCCAGTCAAAGACAAAGCCAGAACATGGCACAGGCCGACCAGTCTCTCAGGAGGCCTATTCCCTCTGCAGTCCAAAAACCACTAAACACTAACATGTCAAGCATATCCATAAATGAGGCAAGGAAGGTTTTTGAACCATCCCTTGCAGAAACACATGCACCCAGACCATCAAGCCAAACGGACTGGGACTCAGCATCACCAGTTTCCCAAAGAACAAGGAAAGCACAAGTCTCCACAGACAAAGAAGAACCTATAGCCAACCCCAGACTAATAGGTAGTGGTAAAGAGCCAGTACAAGATCGATATTCTGCTGTCCAAACCTCGTCCAGTTCAAGAATGAGCAACTTCAACAAAAGAAGCGCAAAGGAAAACATTGAAGAGTGGGACCCATTCCCCAAAATGGAGCTTCTCTCCAAAGATCCCTGGGCACAACCGAATCCAAGCCAAGAAACAGATGACCTTTTTACCAGACGTACACAGAAAGAGCAGAAACCTGAAGATCTTGGAATGACAGCAGATGATCTTGATAACATTTTCAGCCAAGAGAATCTATCAGATCCCTTTGCAGGTTTTAACGACAATGAGACAATCGAACAAGCGGATTACGGGAAAAAAGAGGACGAATCAAAGCACATCAGTCCTGCTTTCCAAAGAAATAATTCCCAGAGACGAAAGCCAATTATTCCTTCCATAACTCAGTCAGAAAAGGTTTCCAGGTCTCGACAAGAACCTGCATATGATGAAGAAACTGCCATAACCGCTGCTAATCAAGTCCACCCCGCAAGAGATGTCATGAATGAGACTGTTACACCAAATCGTGAAGCTGATGAGAACACACAAATAGATTTTCATGGCAGAGAGGATCCATTTGGTGCTGAACCTTTTACTGTACCATCTAGTTTGACTTCCTCAGACTCCCTCCAGGCAATCCTGGAGGAACCAGCATCACAGGCAGGCGTGTTGTCTGGGGGAAAGCCTTCTTTACGAGCATGGGTCTCACCTTCTGAGGTTCAGCCTGTCACTACTCAGAATAGCAATGGAGGTGGGCTAGCCCTAACTCCACGCAGGTGAGATTGTAAAGGCTACTTGCATTCATGGACTGCTGATGCAGGCTTAAATAGGACTGCTGTTGCTATTTGGGGAAACGAATAAGGTGATGGGATTGACGTTGGGTTGGGTTGTTTTTGAAAGCTCGTGATTTTCTTGGTAAGTTTGTGCAACTTGGATCACAGTGTAACATTTGCAAACACCAAATTAGATAAAAAAAATATTTTATGCCGGTTGTACTTCATTGCAGTAATCTTTGTTATCCCTTTGTACTAATGTGTGCTATTTCTTCACAGGCCTCATCCGGTGAAGCCCATGAACTCGGGTGAGAACCAGCATTCCATCAGCAGTCCTGCTGTCAAAGACATCAAAGTTCACAATCGCGCGCCTGCAACGACAAAGGTATGATTTGCAATGATTTCAAACATTCCAAAACATCTTAACAGATCTGACGTGTCCCCTCACAGTAATCTAATAACAAGATCTATAGTTCAATGGAATTTGCAAGTAGTCCTTCCCCTAAAGATTGAACATTGGAATCCATGATAAGATCAGTTTTACATTTCACGAATGTTTTCTAGGTCAGTAATAGTGTGGCAGGAGCGTTTTATCTCAAAAAGCTTGGTACGAATTTTCTAATTAAGCTCATGCGCCTCATACAGTTTTCAGAATCGATGAGGAGTGGGCCTTACACTCAGCTGACACAGGAAGAGTTGATCACGCTGGTGGTGAAGCAGCAAGTTGAACTTTCCAAGAAGGACGCTAAGATCGTTGAGCTGGAGGAGTACATAGACAACCTGCTGGTCCGTGTCATCGAGGAGCAGCCAACTCTCCTGCACGCCCTGAACTCAGCCAAGCCAGTGTAACGTACTGGATGCTGAAAGAAGAGTCCTGCTTTTAAGGGTGTAGTTGTGTTTTCCGTGTGTTTGTACTGCTCTTCTCTTACTGTGTACTAAGAGACATGGTATTTATGAAGTCTTAAAGCATATGCACTTTTTCAGTTTCCACGTTGATTCACAGTCAAATTTGTTTGAGTTTGTTGAAAATTGTTTCTGAAGTTATATCTTTTGATTCCTTTATTAACAAGCAAGTGGAACCCTATGTTTAAGCAAATGAACAAGCAATATTTGTTTTTCACTAAGGTACTAGAATATGCTTTAATACTAAACGTTAAACATCTTTACTTATTGAATACTAAGGACACTTGAGTTGCGCTTTATTAACTATACAAATGATGAAGAGAAAAACTTGATTTTTTTAACCGCTTTCTTTATACACTGGTCTTATTTATGTGTAAAGAATGATTATAAACACCCCGTATACGAACATTCCAAATCCATGCTACATCCTAGGGTAAGAATGTAGTATTGTCCCTTAATATGTAGCTTGGAGAAATACATTTTAAAAAATGTTGTTAGTCCTTTGCAGTCTGCAGGTCAGTCATCAAATGAGTAAAGAATATGACTAATTTCCCTCCATCACTGTGGTCATATTGATTATTTTCTTTATTGAGTTATGTATTTTTAATTATTAACACCCCCCCTTCTTTTTATTCTTTTACTTTTGTTGTGTCTTTGTTTATCGTAGATGTTTTATCTACAAGATGTTTTATCTACAAAACCAGCAACCGATACAAGCAAGCAGCTACTGTTTACTGTATAGTTTTAATTACTCAGTAAATTCATGTATCCTGTTGTTAGGTTATCCATGCACAAATAGTTATGAAATAATACAGAATCAAACTCTTCTAATAATAAGTACGATTTTGATCACCGTGATGTTTGTGTTTTATTCAAGACCGCGATAATTCAAACCTAATTATCAGGTCAGTAAAAGGCTCTGTATCCATCAAACCAACCAGCCTTGTCTTTGTAATCAACCGACACTAATGAATGAATAACGTATCTATGTATTTGCTTAATATTATTGGATGCCTTTGCAGACATTTGATCAATATTAATCTTAAGAATGTACAGATCCGTGCCTTCCAAAGCCTTTTTCACAACTTGTATGTCTTACTTGCTGGATGTGTAGCTGTTGGCTACCTCTCTTCCTCTTCTGAGTAAAGTGCTGAAAGAATGTGCAGAATGTAGAGCTCATGTGCTGCGGAAGCAAAATTGCTTGAATGAATATGGTTTTATCTGAAATAAAGACACTAATTATTTAATCGGTTTCTGCTTGTTGTTATTTTACATTTGTGAAATAAATTATTTCTACATGTACATGCAATCAACATTTTATCCTCTCACATGCATTCGCACAAGATATCAACACTTCTTCCCCACTTACAGGATGTCATTTTTGAAGGGAATGAAAATAAAATTACAGCCAGAAGGATTTACTTGTTTAACTTTGCAAAAATACAACATGTTTTATTGTACATAATGTTTTTTTTACGAGTAAGGTAGCAAAGTCAGAAAGTATTAAGATGGACAAATGTTCTGTTTGTGCCTGAGATCAATCGACAATGGAGAAGAATACAAAAATATGACTTCATTTAGATCAGGATATTATCAATAACTGATTCATCTGTCAAAAAGAAATGGATTCTTTAGTGGTCCAAACCTCAAATCTCATTATACTAGAGTTTTTCAATGAACCTGTCTCATGTGAGAGAGATCTTTCAATAATAAATAAATTAAACTCGATCATTACAAAATGTCAGGCTAATCCATGTGATTCCGTCTGTACAAACATAGATTGGCGCCCACCGTCAATCTGAGTGTTCAGACTCAGACAGTTCCTGCACGCTCTAACCGGGGGACATGTGCAGTGAGCTGTCGTATTTGTTTTTATCCACCAATATCTGAGGCAGAGGAAATGCCTCAGATATGAAATGTTATTGAAGCTTGTCCTCAGTCAGGAGGTTGACGCTGCATTTTGACATGTATGCAGATGTAATTGAAAGATGTGCCCCCTCTTCACAAGACCACTTCAGACTAATCAAGATGATGATGATGATCAGGCAGTTAAAGCTGATCGGTGTGAAGAAGGTAAAGAGGAATAGCACAATGACGTCCCTCAACCAACAACATGATGATTATAATAATAATAATAGCTAACAGTACAAGCACTGATACACGATGCCAGCACAGTCTCACCTGTGCTCATTCAGCTACCTTTGAAGATATTACCATGTTGGCAGGTTCCTTTCATCTGTGCCTTTATCATCCATATTTTCTGAATCAATTAGTGTTGTGTCTTTTTATGAAAATGTATGCCCCTTAAAATGTATGCATGAAGCAGACACACTTTTGCTCTTTTTGAAGAATCATGTCAGCAGTGTAGAGGCGAATGACGAAGAGTGTCATTTTCAATAAATAACATTACAAGCTAGAAGTGGAGTGGAAGTGAGCACAGCTCTCCGCCAAGGCTGATACCCCACCCTTCTATTATAATCCACACCTCATAACCGAAGCACAAAGTATTATATACCAGAATTGGCAGAATTTCACATCTCCTGAGGAATAAATATCAAAATGATCACTAAGAGTTCGGGATTGAAGCCTTGTTCCATTCTTCGCTTAGTTTGGTGAAAAGACTGCTGGACAGACAAAGACAGACAAATCAATGCCGGCAGGAACATAAAGTCCTCGGTTGGAGGGTGCTGAGCTACAAAATTTGTTTGATTTCCGTTTTTAAATGATCCTCCCAACGTCTTTGAATATCAATGTGAAATTGCAGAAAATTGTATTTCTTTTTGTTTACTTGTACAACAGAAGGGCGAGTTGGGATGGGACAAAATTAAATAGCACACCATTTTTAATGAACTTTCACCTCTGTCTATGCATTTTAGGGTTTGGCACGGCATTTTACACCATTTACAGCTCATGCCTGTTGAAAGAAGATTCACTATATATATATAACGTTTTATAATATTTCAATGCTACAGTTTAGATCTGGTTGGGTTGAGGTCCCCTAACAATGTAGTAACTGAAGGACATCCTTAAGGTTAGGTGACTTCTGTTGTCATGGTAACAATGATAACTGCGGTGAACAGTATTAAATGTGAAACTTGCAGTTGGAAACTGAAAATGGACTGAGGTCTAATCTACAGCAAAGTGATGTGTTTTGTTGAAGCATCCATCCACTGCAACCGTGGATATTTAAGAGCGTCATTAGATTAGAGACACACAGGTTTACGCCTTCCTACAGATATTTAACTCTGCTACTTGTCAGAATGTTGAATACTCTACGGTCCTAAGAAGTAAGAGATATTCAGCAGCCTAGACCACTGGAGCTTCACAGCACCACACTAGCTGTGGCGCAGTTGTTGGCGGAAATTCCGATGCGCCGGCGGCACGTGAACATTTTGCGGAGTTCAGCCCGAAAGCGGTCATGCAGCCAGGCATAGAGGAAAGGGTTACAGCAGGAGGAGCTCATTGCACACAAATGACACAGCAGCTGAATGAGCAGGAAGTACCGCTTATCAATCAGGTCAATGTCAATATCGCGCAGTACGTTGAACACGCTGATCGGCATCCAGCAAACACCAAACGCGGCCACCACAAGGCTCACCAGGCGGAAGGTCTTGCGTTTGCGCAGGCGCTGTGCCTCTGCCTGGCTCTGGGTGTGGTGGCCAGGTACGACACAGTTCCGCAGTTTGACAGAGATGCACAGGTAAGAGATGCAGAGGGCAGACAGAGGCAGGACGTAGGTGATGAAGAGGGTGCCGTACGCATAGGCCAGCCGCTCCCTCTCCTGACCCATCCAGAACTCCTCACAGATGGTGAAGCCTTCATTCTTAAACTCCACATGGTAGGTGTGAGCCACAGCTGGAGCCACCAGCCCGCAGGACATCAGCCAGATAGCAGACAGAAGGTAGGTGCATGCCAACACTGAGATGCGCTTCTTCAGAGGATGGACTGTGGCATAGTATCTAATAAAGAAGAGGAGAAAAAGTCTTAATTCTATGTGCTTGAATTATATTGGACTGGGTATTATAACATGAGCATACTGACAATTTCCTCAAAAATCATCTACTGTGCTTCAGACATTTTACATGTAGATCTGCCTGGCCACATTATCCATGGCAACAGACATGGGTAACTTGGGAAAACATCTTTAAACCCCAAGCAACAGGGCATAAGTGATATGTTCAGGTGCACCATATTCCGTCCTTTTTTACAGTATTCTTTACTATACTATAAATATATAGGTGGCTTGAGCACTCATTGAGATAATGATAAAGCCTTAAATAAAAGCACTCTGAGACTTGTTATGCTTGATGCATCTCAAGCAGTTTTGTATGAGAACATTCCGGCAGGAGATTAGAAAAAATGTGCTTCACCTTGTTTTTCTGTTTTACCCACATTAAGCCTGGACACTGAATGTGAGTGTTATTTTCAGAGCTGGCAAACATCAAGATTTTTACATTTGCATCTGCCAGTGCAATTGTGTGCAATTTTCTCTGACAGCCATGTCCTGGCATTCAATCTGTATTGATTTGTGTACAATATAACTAAACGAAAACTGACAAACTTTCACCTTCACTATTAGATATGTAAGTCAAAGGCAGCATTTATTTCAGTGTTTCTGCAGTCCTCTTGCTTGTTATGACTTACCTGTCCACGCCGATGGCAGTGAGGGTGAAAACTGACACATACACTGTTACTGGCTGGATGAGATACACCAAGTAGCACATGAAGCGGCCGAACACCCAGCCGTGGGGGTTAAATGCGTAGGCCAGTGTGAAGGGGACACATGTCGCACACATGAGCATGTCAGAGAAGGCCAGGTTTCCAATGAAGAAGTTGGTGACGTTGTGCATCTTGCGGGTGTGGCAAATGACATATAGGAGCAGGTAGTTGCCAAAGACGCCCACCAGTGCCACCAGAGTGTAGCAGGGAATGATTAGCTTGAAGGACTGCAGCAGCTCCACACCCACAAACTGGGGGCTGCGTCTTGAGGAGTCGTTCTGCAGCGCCACCTCGAAGACCTGACCAGTGTCATTCCTAGTCACATCTTGCACCACGCATGGTGGTGTGAGCTCGGCGTTCCAGCCACTGCCTGTGCCTTCCATCCCAAAAGGTCCTTGTCAATCTGGAGTAATGAATTCATGATTAATGTAAAACTGAAGCGCATGCATCAACCACATGAAGATTTCCATATACTGACTGCATAGTGTGGCAGACAGTAAGTGAATCTCTGCACATGACTCATGAATGTACATTTCTTTCTGCTGGAGAACCACTTAGTTTGTGCTAATTATAATATCAATGGAAAATGTTCCAGTTCATTATAATCCTGTATATCTACAGAATTGAAATACAATTTTACAACCAAGGTCCTCTGTGAAATTATAAATGTTGCTCTTATCAGAATAATGTTTTCAGTCCTGTGATGCTTCAGAATCACTGTGCAGACAGCGTCCTCCTTTCATAAGATTAACAGTGTTTAGAAATAACTGCAGAAATGTTTTTGTTTAAGGGCCATATGAGTGTAGAATCAACAAAGCATCACGTTATAAGTGGATGGTGAATTCACTTGTTCTGTATGAACAAGATGTGCTCTGGACTAAATACTGTGGATGTGACGCAAATTAATTATCATCAGTTCCATTCAAATATTTTTCACACAAGGAAATTACAGGAAATCTGGAAACAGCTGGAGGATGGAGGACAACATAATACATACATACATACATACATATACACATATACATACACACATACA
>CAAKHC010001516.1:14910-27516 GCA_901007825.1 Macroramphosus scolopax
TACATACATACATACATACATACATACATACATACATACATACATACATACATACATACATACATACATACATACATACATACATACATACATACATATATATTGAGGGGACACTCTACTGTCAAACAGTAGGTTTAATGGATGAAACTCTGATGCAAAGACTGACTTCATTTGTACATTTCAGCATGTACAGATTTAATTAAGATGCTGGTAAAGTTATATTGATCTGTTTAAACAGGAGAAAGAGAAAGAAAATCAAGTGTCAATATTCTCATAACTCACCCATTAACGCCCAGTCTTCACAGTTCTCTGACTGGCAGTTAATCGTGGTACAATACGTGGTATAATAATATATATGACTATAAATTGTGTGCATCACACTCAATTCATATCAACCATGATGATGCCTTGAGCTGTGTACAGTTAATCAACAGTTTGTGCTTGTACTTGTCTGTGTGTTTGTCAATTAATTAAATCATTTTCAACATGTTTTATTAAACCCTTACTAAGATTAAACCCTGTGTTTCTTTCTTTAAAACGAGTGTATACAGCCCTTCTCTACAGACTGATCAGAGCAGGGTAGTACTGGACTAACTTGACCACATCATTCAGCCTTAAATATGACTGGTGAATTACTTAACTACACAATTTGCATTAAACAGAGGAAAGTTTGTTCAGTCAATGCTATCTTTAAATTAGAAGGAGTCAGGTGCATGGAAACAACACGAGGTTTTCATATTATGAGACACAATTGAAGACTATGAAAAACAAATCATCAAATCTCTTTGACTGCAGCTGCAATTGCGTTTTAATTTGTGTGCAACGATGCAGAATTGATGCACGCAAAGCATGAATCAACCACATTCGCTGATCATGCCATGAAAAGTAGCGCACCTACCGTGTGCTGATGTCTGGCTGTAAGGAGCAGAGGATCGGACGCACCGGAGAGGCGTGTGGCTGCTGGAGATCCAGCGTGGAGCCGCTGCGCGCCTCTGGACAGATGTGATGTGCGCTTCTCCTATAAATGAAGGCGCACGTGTTGGAGAGCCGAGCAACCCTCTATAACCCTCTGGTGTTTCACGTGCCAGTGATGATTTGCATTGTTTTTGCAGGGAGGGTATGATTTTCACGGAGGACTGTAGTTTGAGCTCAGGAAGTCAGTTTTGTACTGATCTTGCGTCAAATTGCGTTGTTTGTGTGTTGCTAGGAGACAAACTATTTCAACTTTAGTGACAGCTCTATAGGATTCCTCTGCTAGTCTATATGAGTTTGCATTAATAAAAAAAATGTTTTGTGATCAATTTCAGACCAGCTGATTAACATTTGAGTTTATATTGGGGTGAACAAAAGAACCATTTGAATGAAGGGTTATTGGCCCTCTGTGTCTGGATGAAAGCAGCCGAGGCATCGTAACCCCGGCTCTCCTGTTTGAACTGTAATCCTTCACTGGTCACAAATATTTGCAAGAGGGACTGAAGGCAGACAGATAAGGAGGTGACAGGATGTGATATCCGAACGTCCGGCGGCCTTTGTGAGGAACACAGTGAGAGATGGAGATCTGTGGACATGATGTTTCAATCCTGCAAACTCACTCTGTCTTCTCCTGAACAAAGAGACAAAACAAAGTTGACTATATGCTGACGTTAGCGGATTGATTCTGGATCAATAGCCTGGTGTGAAACCAGATGCCCAGACCAGGTAAAGAGATAGTGATGTTATGATCCCAGTGGGACTTGTTTTCACAATATGTCTGAGGCCTTGACGCACTAATTTAACGCTTGGTTGGGATCATTAGAGCTTAACTCTCCCAGCTCTTCTTCCTGCATGGAGCCAGTCGTCACCCTGTCAGCAGGAATCGATTTAAGCAGAAATAAGCCACAAAGTCTTCTTCTTGTAGACTGTAGAGTACAGATTGAGGTCTCCTTATTCCTTACTTCACTGTTATTTTCAGTATTTCTTTGCTAATTTACTCATTACCATGGTTATTATCAAATTACTAAAAGCAAATTGTTCAATACAAGAACTGGCAAAAACAAAAAGAAATCGATTTTTACAAAATCTTTTTTTGGGGGAAAACTAAGTTGAATTTGCAGCAAAATTACACCTATAATTATGTCCCTGATACGTGACCACTGATGTACTGAACACTCAAGTGTCTGAACCTTTTAGTGTCACTTGTTACACCATCACCTGCACTTGTGTAATTTTGTTGAAAGGAAAATAAGCTGAAGGCTGTCGGAAAACAAGAGATGTCTGGAATCTTTGTACTTTGTAGAAAAATCTCCACCTACCTTCTCCTTTTATTTTAAAGCTTTTATCCAAAGTGTGAAGACAAGAAATGAACCAACAAGAAGCCGTTAATCACGATTGCAAAAGGAGCTTAACGGTAAGTCAAGGCCAGCGGTCAGTTACCAAATACAGAAAGAGACACAGACCAACAGAGTTTTGTACGTGACACTTGACTGAATGGTGCCTGGAATGAAAAGGTCTAAAGCTCAATATGATGACCTGTATTGGGGCTGTGTGCACAGCCATTTTTTTTATCCAATGTCAACCACACGGTGTGAGGAGCACAACACCGAACAATAAAGCAGAAATTATTTGATGAGTCACCGTTTTTTCTCGCCTACAAGCAGACAGCTTCGCACTGAAATTGAATAATGCCGACAGACTGTGGTGGCGACTACACGACATCTCTGAATGGTTCCCATGGTCATATAATTTTGACATTATTCTATTTACTCGGCTGGTTTTATGAATAACAGATGTAAACATCATGATGTTTGAGCAGATAGAAACGTTGTATAAAGATCTGTTTGTTCTTTGAAAACAAACATCTTGAATTGCTTCGGGTTTTACAACCTGGTACTTGTGTCCATGCTATTGTGTCCACAAATGAAAGTGACTGTAGTTGAGTGTTGTATTGTAAACTTTATTCACAATTGTACTTTTAATGGTGACAGATCAGACATCTGTGAACTGTTACAGAATCAATTTGGAGAATTTCCTTCCTTAGTATGGCCAACTTGCAAATATATATTCTTATCATATTGTGGTTAACTAAAAGTGGAGAGACTAATGCATGGTCCTGTTATTGTCAGAGAAAGTGTCCAAGAACCTTATGATAGGGCTGTAATTATAATATCTATTTGAGGGTTTCCACAGAATGGCTAATGAAGCCCACTGACTTTGGTGAACTGACTTCTACAGCACCACCAGCACACTGGCGGTTTTGTGTTACTTGCCATGAAATTCAGTCCAGACATTGCCAACAGGATAAGTTCAGAAACTTTGCTGATGTCTTAACTCTTGTGCTCTACTGAAAATGAACCTTGGGACAAGATGTGAATAATTAGAAACAGCATTGATTGTATGCATTACCTTTTTTTGTAGCATCAGATTAAAAAAAAAAAAGAAAAAAGAACTGCACCTGCTACCTCGAAGGGCAGTGGCAGGAGATATGATTATTTTGTTCATGGGTTGCAATACAATTGCTGTGTACAAAATCTTGGTTTCCATTGTCAATTCTGTGTCATTTGGGGTCATGGACATTTAAAGGTTTGAGAACCACTGCCATAGGAGAGCCATGGTAACCATTCCTCAGCTACCCATTATAATGATATTTCATCTTACTGCCATTACAACATAGGATTTTGCATTCAAATACATTGGCCTTCGTTATTTTTTTAATATTGGCTTCAAAATGAGTTTTTAATAATTTATGTCACATCGGTCCCGTAGGACAGAGAGGAGAAAATTTAGTTTGAAGCCTTTAGTCAATACTGAGTTAATACTGACTTATTACCAGTCATAACTCCACACTTGATGGCTTTTCAGAGAGCTATCATGAGAGAGGGGTGTTTGTTTTGGACTCGGATACTAAGCTTGCAACAGATATTGTTTTATGTGAGGAGTTAGCTGTGATGGAGGACGGTGAAGCATCCGGGCGGCGTTGGAGCAGGGAAGGCAGAATTGAATCCAGATGTCACGCCCAGACATACAACCACACAGACAGATGGACAAACAGAACCGAACATGAAACACGAGGGATGTGAAGGAGGCACATCAGCATGTATTACTGGATAACCAACAGGTACCAAAGAGAGAGAATGAACATTATAATACAACAGATCAACATTGGTAAAGCCAATAAATACATTTATAAAGGTTGACGACATTAGAGCGGCGCCTGCTTGAAATACACAAATCTTCTTCTATTCTTGCAGTCCTGCACGACCAGCTGCAAAAGATTGTTTTTAAGTCATCCTTTTTATTCATGCGTGTTTGAAAAGCTCCTCATGTAAACATCTTATCCCAAACATCAAACTTGAAATATGAGAGACTATCAGCAACACTCATAAATCATCTAATCTACGCTCGGATGAAAATCAAAGGGCTCCAGACGACATCATCTAATGGCTCCAACTCTCAATGATGGTTGATGTTGATTATTCTCACTGTTCACCTGAGGTCAGGGAAATGAAAGGAAGGAACACACTGCCTCCATTAAACCCCTTGTTGCAACCTGTGTCTCAGACCTGAGCACACACAGTTACAATAGTGGCACATGTCACAAATGAAAGACGATTCACAGTTTGTTGGGTACGGCTTCATGTTTGACGTAACAAAGCAAGAACATAATGCTTATTTTTGTATTGCTCTGTTGCTAGTACATTCATGAACTTGGATAATCGACTGATGTTTCCAGATAAACACAGTTTGCTGTGCAACATGTTCATATCAGTTGGAAATTATTTTTGTTGAGTGGAAAGGAAAAGCTTCAAAAACATAACTGGGTCATATGACAATGCAGTCCATGAGTAATCCAATTCAATGAAAGCCTTTGAGAGGAAGACTTACTGCTATTTAGACAGAACCTGCAAAAACTGATAACAATTTGATTTTAAAGTAATATAAGAACTTTTTTTCGTTTTCCTTATTCTGCAACTTTGGCCAGTCAGATTATAATTGGGCTGGTGAAAAGCTTTTTGTATAGCTGAAGGAATACAGCAATTACTGATGAGAGGAAACGACAGTTTGTTTCAGTACTTTAAAATGAATCATAAAATCAGCTTTGATCTGCTGTTTCCACAGCATGTGTTTTCAATATATCTAAGATATATAAATATACGTTTTATTTGTCCGGCTGAGTCATAGCAACGAAGAGTAACTCACGAGGGGAGAGACTGTCGTAATTCATGAGGCTGCTTGCCAAATGATTATTCCTCTGAAGGTTACCTTGGGGTACACATAAGCTCTTGATTCATCGTATATTAGCTAGTGCTGATGTCTGCATCTACAGATCTGGTATTTCAAATAGAAATATCCAGCCTGACGATCCAAAGGCAATTAAATCTACCCACCAGCACTTCTAAAGCTCTGTTAGTGACACGTATGTCGATTTAGTTTGATCCGTAAAACTGAACAGTTCATTTGAAAAATTACACTTTTATGAGTTTGCCTGACAAGAGAAGCGTTCACACATAACACACAGATAAACACCATCTGATATAGACTTATGTTGCTATGGAGTAAAGGCATCCTAAAACCCTCCAGTGATGAGGTTTGTGCAGCCAACGCAGCTGAACTGAAAACCAATCGATTGGCCTTGAAGATGAACAATTTTAGATCCTGTAAAGGTATAATGACCTTCTGGCTTTGATGCTTGGTAATAGTCTTTTTTTTTACGTTTTGACTGAATGTCAATGTTTAACAGAAGATGTAAACTGATAGTTGACAAGTATACGTCATTTTCAAAGACATAATTTGTTTGAGAATGAGTTTAGCCTTTCAGTCACTACGTAGGGCTTGTGGCCGTAGTGTTTTTTTTTAACCTAAATCAATTTCACCATCAACATCATGCTGAGGAGTTTAGCTTTTCCTTTTCCTTTCTGCTGGTACCACGTGTTTGTTTGGGCTGTGAAATGTGAAGTGCTAGCTAATTCAAACTGGCTGCATCTTAAATAGTCTAACTAAACACCGGGTTGTTTCACAGGAGGTCTTCATAAGCATTCTTTAAAAACACCTGGAGAAAAACTTCATACCTTGTTCACATCTGTCATGAGCAGTCAGTGACAGTTGGTTTATTAAATGAAATTCTGTACGACATCGGCTTCATTTTCTTTGCAACAACAGAAACTGCAGTTCAATCGACCTGGAGCAGTTCAATACGGCATTGAAAGGTTCCCTCTGGTCCTCATACAGTCAGCCGGCCTCTGACACTGATTTCAGTTCTTGATTAAAAGCTGCTCGGTCGGAGTGAAGTGGTCAGAGCCAGATGGATCGACTCAGCTATGTGATCCAGGTTAAGGCCGTTGATTGCGCTCACGTTCAGACAGCCTCCTGGAAGCACATAAAGGTGTCTCGTCTTTGACAGAAAATCCACCTGCTGACCTAAAGTAGAGAGAAAAAGCAACGTTATAGGCGCATCAGTATTCACTGTCATATTGTTGGCCTTTCTGTGGTTTGCATGTAGAATAATGTAGTGTACAAAAGATCAGGGTTTTGCAGCGCATTAGTTGTTGTTGTTTGTGTGACAGAAAGTGCTGTACTGTACACCCCTCACCATTCAGGCCCAAGCAACAGTAGAGCCCACTTTGTTGAGTCAAGTGTTCCCAGCAACCTGGAGTTCCCAGAAGCCTCAGCCTTTCTCTCAGAATTTCTCTGATCAGCATACATCTTTCCACTATAAGCTTTACTTCTCTCTGCCTGGGGAATATAGTGCACAACAATTAAGAACAAACAGCATGTAACTTAAAAATATCAACCTTCCAGTGAGCGAGAGTGGATATTTGACAGTGGAACCATTAACAGCTTCTCTTTAGCCCCTGAGACACTGCTTTTTGATACGTTATATGTCTGCAGGTGGTCCAAAATAGACCGGCTATCATTGTGTACATCCACTGAAACATCAATGTGTCACCTATCGTGCTCAAGTCGAGCGTAACTCACACTCACCACTCGACAAGATGGGCTGGGTTACTGAGCACAGTGGCAATAATGTGGGATCCACGTACGGATGGCTGAGCCCACAGCGATCTGACTATTCTCTCAGCGTGAGACTGCACATCTAACAGGAGGGAGTTGTGTTTCAAGACACACAGGAGGTGTCCCACAGCTTCACCTGAGGAGAAGACAACAAAGAGGCTGCAGATATAATGCCACTATCTCTTGCAACTCTAACACTGGAAATACGGTCCCGAAGGACGCTTTCAGAATTGAGAATAAAATAAGTCCTCAGTCCAGTGTTGGCGGATATTCAACAGATCACACATAAACAAGAAAAAGGCTTATCTGCCTCATAATTTTCTATTAGTATGTATTTTCTGGTTAACAATCAAGGCATACTTTTCCATTCAGCTCTGGGCTGACACTATCAGACTGCATAAAAGATGAGAAAATTGATTCCCGCGTCTCAGGGTTCTAACCATATAGTCCAAAGCAGCGGGAGAACGACTGAGTACAAAGAAGCTCCATCCCCAGTGACGCACAGTACTGCACCGGCCAGGCATCCCGCTCTAAAACTCCAGAGCAAAGTGCATGTGCTGGCAGCAAGAGGAAAGGGAACAGCCTCCGCCTCTGTTGAAACGGTGCAGAAACAGGAAGAGATGGTCTAATGATGTAAGACATGCACAATCTGACAAATGATAGCACAAATGTATGCGTCAGTTACTATGATGAGTCGTGTAATCATGGCCCATTGATTCTGAGAGAGGTCTGCTCCGGTTGGGAAGTGGGCAGAGGCTGAGAGAACAACAACACTTCTCTCTGGAGCCCCCTCCAGATCCACAAGAAGTTTATCCATTCGAATGCCCCGCTGCTCGTCATCCCAGTAACAATACTGTCGGATGTCTGGGATCCCTGCTGCCCGGAAGATACCAGCCAATAAGTCTGCAGGCAGGATGAGTGGAAAACATTAGAGACATGAATCAGTGGCTTCTTTCTTTGATAAATAACTCATCATCCGAAAGATTTGTTTGTGTTGTAAAGGATATATTCAGGCATATTTTCCCTTTCATCAATAAAATCCTAAAAAGAGCAGTAATTGAATTATGCATGTGTATTATGTTTATGAATTTTCATACGTCCATCCTATTGTTGTGATGTCAGGGACACCTTGAACGAATATCTTCACATTTGGCCTTAACTCGAACTCCGGGACCAAACTGATTTGAATTTGAACTTGGAGCTGGGGAGGTGTGAGAGGCGGCCGACAACAGTGAATTACAGGGCTGACAGCCGATACTTCTGTATCACTCGCCAGACTGGGGTGGCGATTATCTTCAAGTATCATTCGGGCACTGCGCAGGCACCTGACCTCACCAATGTCACTGATGCTCCTTATATGGGTTGAGACATCCCCTTCCTGTCTACTTATTAAGTTTTGTTTATAGTCTTCATGCTTTCTATCGCGTCTCTGCAAAAGTTTAAAAGAATTGGGTACAGGAATTTTTCTTTCCTAAGTTTCCTTTAGAAATATAGATAAAAAAATAAGGTAAAAAACAATCAAGATAAAAATTATTGGAAAAAATAGTGATGTTTTTATGCAAAACGTCAACTTCACTGTGACATCAGAACCTCCAGCAGACATAACATTTCAACCTGAAATCATTGAAATTACCTTTCGATATTCTCACTAACTACCATTCCACCGAAAATAGGAACGGATAGACGGTGCTTTGATCTTTTTCCCTCTCTTGAATAAATTTTTACAGATGCTCTCTGCGTAACCTCGCCATCTAAAAACATACTCATGCTGAGAAACAATTGTCCCACTCCCTAAAAGAAGAAATGCACGACCCACAACATGACTCAGTCATGCAATTTCTTTTTATTTAAACTTTAGAGAACTCTAGATTGTTCAGCATCATTCAAAGATTCACAATAAAATTTAAAAGGAAGCTTTGTGCAATAGTTTAAATCTGAGTTTTTAGAATAACAAAGGAATTATAATTTCAGTGTAAAACACTGGACAAAATCCAAACTCAGTGTAACCTGTATCAAATATATATATATATATATATATATATATATATATATATATATATATATATATATATATATATATATATATATATATATATATATATATATATATAATATAGAGATGCTGAGTATCAGATCAACACATGAAAAACAGTTAATGTCTTCATTAAATTCCTTCAACACATTTATTATGGACATACAGTGTATTATGTTACTGATACTCACCAGCAAGGCGGTAGGTAATTAGGCTACATGCACAACACATTTTGCAGGCCTGTACACCTCACCTCAGACCTGTGCAGTATTTCATTTTCATACTGTATGTCTAGCAAATACCTATTACACTGTCACAGATAATTAGCAGTCACATAACTTGTATTTTCATGTTATTTGCTGTCTACACTTGAGTCATCATGTATTGTAACAGATAGTGTGATGTACAGGTAAACATGTCCAGGTGTACGGTTAGATCAATACAGGTAGTTTAGTGAGAAGATACCTTTTGAGTCAGTTTATTAGTGGTGTGTCTTTAACAAGGAAGTAAAGTTGTTTTTACCATCACAAGGGGAGGAGAGGTAGACCGGTCCGTCCCAGGCAGTGATAACGTCAAACCGGTGTTTCAGAAGTTCAGCTCCAAGACGCACAGCCCCCGTAAAACCAGGAGTCTGGAAACCTAACACCTACAATAGATAAGGATATATGATTAAAAGCAGAATTATACTTGCATCCTCACTAAGTCTCCAGGTGATAACAGTGTTGATTGATAGGAAGATTAGCTGTATGCTTCATCTCTATATGTGTTTAAACAGACATATATGTAATCTATTATTAGATGAAGTGTATGTGTGGAGCTGAGATCACCCGGTTCTCCACCAAAGCCTTCGAGCTTCTCCCCAAAGCAACCTCTGTAGCTCGCCTGGTGAATTCTGTCCGCCCAAGGGAAGATGGATACCCTGGACGCAGAGTGGGATCAGCGCGTAACTGTTGCTTTATTTTCCCAACAATACACAACTCCAAGGTCTGCCCATCCTCACTGAAATACTCTGTGGAAGAAAATCACTTGTTTTCATCCCGCAATTTACCTTGTGGAATTGTGCAGAACCATCGAGAGAGGAATATTCTAAGAAAGTCTTCCTGTGCTGGGTTGTTTGTGAAAATACGGCATTTATCATGTCATCAAAACAAGCAACAACAATCACATAAAAGGTTGAGCTGTAAGAACAACATCCACATGTTGGTATGTTCTAGACGTTATAGTCTTTGTAGATATTTTACAATATTCTACTTTATATCAACTCTGATTTGTTTTAATTTTTTTGTCCAATAAGAAAAAGAGTTTCAAAATCAAATGGATATCGTATCTTTATTTCCCTAGTTGTTTTTTCACTACATTTTATAGAACTGCAGGGAAAATAGAAGCAGGTTTATAGGCCTAATTAAAAGAAGAGACTCAAAGAATGTATTTTTGACCAAGTTATTCTAACAGCAAGCAAATGTGTAGGTGTGACAGCATATATCGTCATGCTGCTTCTATAATTAACTCAAACACGTATTTGTTTCCAGTTTTGCAGTGGGAGTTAACCTGCCTCTGTTTATGAGTTGAAGCACTTCTGAGAGATAAAAAAAAAAAAAAAGCCGTAAATAAATGAGCAGACTCACCTCTCCCGGCCAAGTAAACTTTGCTGGCGTGGGTGTCTTTCTTGAAAGCGGACAGCAGCTTTGTTTCAGGTGTCACAGCAGCAGTGTGAGTGTTGCTAAACACAGGGAGGTCAATCCCTGGCTCTCCATTTTGGTTGACCTCTTCATCATCAGTACTTTCACTGGGTCGGCTCATCTTGAACAAGCCTGGTTAATGAGTCCGCTGGGCTGGCTGCAAGCCTTTTGTTTAGGCACTGTTGCCAGGCGACATCACGTATTTGGAAACAGTCACCTTGGAAACAGTAATGGATGAGTTTATCATTCCCTAATTCCTGGGTCTGGTGGCTTACCTTTGCCATCACAGTGGGGACATCCTGTCTGGGAAAGAAAGGACGTGTTTGGTGAAGCAAAGTCCTGCCTCAGATTTGTTCGTTTATTGGGTTTGTCTGACCTGCTGATGTTTAGGCAGTATTTGATTGCACACAGCGTATCCGGTTTAATTAATGGAATTGGAATCAACACGAGAGGTATATAAATTTCGATAGATGCTACGTATTTCCTGCCTATCCATAAAAAAGAGGATCCACAGGTTTCATCTTCATAGAGGAAGATTTGTCCGATCAAATGTGCCTCTTAACCGATGTTTTACATGATTTACAATGTGGCAGAGAAATATTCTGTTTGTGTCTTCGCGGAGAAGTTTTCTGTTCGTGCCTATAAACCATGAATAAATCCACCGTCAGATTACGATGAAGAAAATACATCCACCTGTAAACTACTGCAGGTTTTAACAAACACTGTAGGACACTCAGCAGGCTTTGGAGAAATCGTGTTTTTCTTCTGGACGAAATTGAAGAACAGAAATGTCATTGGGATGAAGCCGAGGCTGGGAATCTCACAATAATTGGAAACCAGTTTTGTAGTAAATGTCTTGCAGCTCTGTGGGACAGAAATGTCAATGGTACTGCAGGTCTCTTTATGAAGCTAGTAATCACATATCACTGCACTAGATGGCAGTAAACGCAGGCACTTAGTTTAGTCAATTAGCTGACAATGAGTACGTTAAGAAGAAGTACTTGAAGGGAAATACACATTATGTTTCCCAGATGGAGAAGAGGAAGAGTTACATCCCTCCCTAAAAATGATTATATGCCTGATCGGTGCATTGTTGTCTATTGAGAAAGATGTTAACAGTCTTTCTGCCCTTCTCTCATGAACAGCACGAAAAATAGGAGGTGAAGAAAATCACTTTTCTCCCAGCACTAACAAAGTTACACCAACAACTTGATAGCTGCAAACATTTACTTCCAGTTTAAGTATCTCTGTGTATCAGTTTATGTTTCTGCCCAGTTGCCTTTTGAATTGAGACAAAATACAGCCAGTGTTTTGTGTTCAATAACTGCAAAAATAACTTAAGAAGCCGCGGTTGATTCTTTGGGTCATTTACAGTGAAGGATAATACCTGTTACTGTATTGTCATAACATGAGGATATTATCAGTGTGAACAGCACGAGAGAGGATTCCATGGCAGGGCTGGACACAGTGTTACAGGAGGGCAAATCTAAAATACTTCATTTAATTCATTTAAATGAAATGCACTGTGTCATGTGTGCTGCTCAGGGTCTTTCACTGAAATTGATAAAAAAAAAAAGAAAAATTATGTAGGACTCTGTGAAGTAATGTGTTGTTGTCATAATTTTTTTTGGTTTTGTTTTTACAATTTGTATTTCGTTTACAAGTCAAACGAGGAGGGACGTTTGTGTTACTTATTAACCAACAACCACTGCAGATGAATCTGATGTGACTCAGGCAGAAATTGTGATTACTGTTGAACCAGATCATGTCGGTCCTGATGAAGACTATGCTGTTACACCAGAGGATAAACTGTTGGTGCAGGGAAAGTCCAATTGAAAACAATCAAGAAACGAGAAGAACGTACAACACACTTCAAAGCGTCTCCAAGATTCAAAATGTTTGCTGGTT
>CAAKHC010001516.1:27536-39571 GCA_901007825.1 Macroramphosus scolopax
CTGGTTGCTGATTAAAGAGCACCATTGTCATGATTGATAGAACACATGTCTGGTTCCAGTAAAGGAACTTGACACATGCTTATATAAATATGTTATATTGGAATTAAGACGTTTCCCAACTGGAGGAAATAATAATTTATAATCTTGTGTTTTCAAGTGAGTATACAAATATAAATCACATGGTTAATATTTATAAAGCTGGACGTTTACCTTGTTTTTCCTTTCTCTTCTCTTGTTTTTTATTCCCTATAAATATTGTTGAGAATTGATATTGATCTATTCCTGCTCATGGAAAACATTATAACAGTAATCAGCTGATAAGAATGTAGCTTAACTTCAGACAGGATAATTGTTTCCACTCCAAGTTGATGTGACTTGTTTTTCTGGATGAAGTTTCGTAGACACACCGTTTGACCAGCAGAGTTAATGTTGGTCGCAGGTTGTTTTCAAAGGTCTTGCAATTTGCTCTCTGTTTGTTTATTATAGTCTTTAATCTTGTAAATCACTCTTATAGCAGAACATGATGTCTCCTCAAACAGCAGGAAAGCTAGTGATGCTGGTGATTCTGGTGGGACGAACGTCAGAAATAAGCGAGAAGTTGTTGTTTCTCTCTCTCTCGGACTACTTGGGTTAAAACTGCTGTCTGTATTTCTACATTGTGGGAGGTTACAGAAGAAACAATGGCTCCCAACATAAATCTGAGGGGTCACAAGTTGATTAAAATTATGTAAAATCATCTTATAAAATGTTCCTTTTTTCTTGTGAGATGCTGGATGTGCCTTCTCTGGCAAAACGAAATTTGTGGATACACTTAATGGCCCACATAATGTAGAATATATAGCAGGACATAAAAGTTCTGTCCATTAGGTGGAACCCAGTGTTGTGGGTTCTTTTGGACGTTAGCCTTGCTTGCTAAGATAGCATTTAGCCACGTGCACAGGTGGGTTGTGGGTAAAACTAAGAGATTCAGGGCATCAAGTACAAGTGTTGTCACTGCATTCAATAAAATAACCTTATATATACCTGTCTGTTTTGCAATTACATGACTTACTTATTTACTTATGATTTTCAGTTGGATTTAAATCTGCAGTGCAGAACTTTTGTCTTCCCCTTCTGGCAGTTACAGTAACTACAGCGACACTCTTGATGCTGGTGACGTACATATGAGCCATTGCTTGCTTTCTCATCTAAAGTGTCAACTCCATAAACTTTACTTTGAAACTGATCCCAATCAGGTCCACACTGTGACAAGAAGTCACGAGTAAACGCTGCTTCATTTTTGGAGGGGAAGCCAAAGTTTGAAAACCACTGTACGTAGAAAGCAATTATTCAGTGGAGAATGTCATCATGTGGTTTGCACAAAATAGGCCAGTGAACAGCACATAACACTTGGAACATTTTTATATATATTTTATTCACCAATGCCACACATGATGTTATGTAAGTAATAACACACAGCAATGTGTCTAATATTACAAATCAATGGGTGGAGGCAAAGAACATTGCGGTTTGCTGATGTATAAATGTTCTATATCAAGACACTGCAGAGTGAATCTTTTAGCTAATATCACAGACACTTAAAGGAAAAAATGAAGGGGATTCCTTGGCAGAATAGCATTTATTTGTGCTCGTTACCTGCAGTATATAATACTGTACATAGCACATCGACTAAACCATGGAAACTGTTAAATGCATTCTAATTGTCCTGAAAGAAGAACAGCCAGACAGTTAGAAGTTATGATTTTCCGTAGTTATGGAATTATGTAAAAATTACAGAGGATTTAAGCCAGATAACTATAGTGCAGATACAGAGACCAGGCTCCATAATATAACCTTTCAATGCACAAGCCTTTGGTTTGGTTGGTGTTTCCACTAAATGTTTGTGCAATGAAAATTTAGCTTCCTACCTGGACCGTATTAAGTTAGACCCATTTTGTATTTCGCTTCAGGTTCAGTGAATCATAAATAGATAATTTACTAGATAATAAACTGTAAAAACAAATTGTCATTTCATCACCACAAGCCATGTCAACTGTGACTCAAGTTCACTAGAAGGCATTTCAAACTGGCAGTTTTTTGTAATTCAAGAACAGAAAGTCTATTGCAAACAGTATGTCAATGACACTGAGGGATTCACTGGTGTCACCGAATGCCATCAGCTGTCCATCTCTTGTCCTGAGAGAAGGCAATGCGGTCACAGCGTTCCTGCTCAGACCCAATCGCCTGTCTCTCCTCAGCCTGTCCAGTGATGGCACTCTTTTGGGTCTATCAAGGCCGGTGGTCGCATTCTTCTTCAGGGTGTCCTCAACTGCAGCTCGGTCTCGGCAGGATTCACAGTAATGGGAGTTCAGCTGGCCTCAGTAACTTGACATTTTAAAGCCTCATCCATCTTTTTCCTGCAATGTGAAGCTGAAAAGAGACGAAAACGAGAGCACTTAATGTTTCTACTCCTTCAAATAGAATGTTTAAATGTCATTTCTGTTATTCTTTTCACGGTCCATTTTTAAGCCTTGTTAGATTGCGGGACAACTGAGAATAAACCATATACAGACACCAGCTACTTCATAATGAACCTTATTGTAACTTGGACATGCAGCACTGGGAGATCGGAGCTTTGATGCATAAGAACGTGTTTTTTACTGAATGTTACTGTACAACATGTATCTTTGTTCTTGTTATTACAGTAAGTGAATGCAAAGTTTCTCCCTGCGTCCTCTTATCCTTTTGTGCACCATTGTACCACTTCTTTCCTCAAAAGACAGGAATCCTGATGCTATCACCTCCACTGTACATGTCTCCACAGGAAGACATAAACTACCCACACTGACTACGACTTCACAAAAATGTGAATATGAAAACAATTGTGAAGTTACTTCCTCAGAATCTTCACAGCTTTAATTTAACTTTTTTTATGTCGAAAAGAATCGCCATAACCTTTTATAGTAACATATTACATTACACATTCGCAGCTGAGCTGAATTGTTTTATGTGGCAAACCATAGACATTGCTAGTACATATCCTTGTGAACTCAAATTTATTAAAATTGACTTAAAAGAGCTCAGCTCATAAAAGCTGAGACAGTTAATGTGTCTGTAAATAAACACATTAGTGAGAATCACAGTTAGCTGTGTGAGAATATTTAGATAAAACCAAATCGTGACAAACATGATAGAAGCAAGTCAGCAAACTTATTGTATGGAGATAAATGTCTCGCTATACGACCCAGTCCTATTTAAAAGAATAAGTCAGTTCAAACAGTGAAGTTACCAAAAATGAATTAATATGTTAGTGTATAATGAGGACCTAAAACTGTCCCAATGTTCTTGTTAGCAGCGACCATTTGGAAGCAGGAGAAGAAATCTAACACCCTGGAGAAAACTCATGTTCACAGAGTGGAGCTAACTCCTGCCGACAAGCGCAGGTAGGCTAATGTTTTCAACTAAAGCTACTGGCATCAGTAACGTTATACAGCAGCACGACATAAACAAACAAGCAATCAAACTCAATAACATATTCACCAAATAAGGAGATGTGTGAGAGGTTCTGACGTTACAACAGAGAGACAATACAGCCCGAGGTTGTTAAAACACAGGAATTAGCCTGTAAGCTAACGATGCCCTGTATGAATGTTTGTGTGAGAGGTTGGGTCAGACGCACCGTTAGCATCAGAATCAAAAGCGGAGAAGGAAAAAAAAAAAAAAACATCAGCACACAGTCGCCCCTGTGTGCCTAATAATATGCTCACTGCGGCGCAGTAACTTATAACTGCAGTATTCTGGCCACATGTTGCTAGTACTTACTACACATTAGCATCACAGTGCAATAAAACACTTGCTAATTATAGGCTGTCTTGTCTGTCACCGGTTCAAATGGCTCTGCGTGACATATCCGGTGTACTAATACATGACTAACTTGAGGTGACTGGTCACACATTTCTTAAATATCCTTCCACACTTACTGCATTCTGTATTTTAATACTGCAAGAACAAAGTGTCCATTAACTCAGAGCTGGACACAACATGCCCGTGTGGGCAATACAATTATATCTTCATATTTAGCTGTAATAAAAGTGCAGTTTGTTCCAGTAATACACAGTAATTTGCAGCATAAAGCCTGCATTGTAAATACAGTGTCTTTTTTAGATTTGTCCCAATGAGTTTTCAACTAACACACAATAATATTTACACACTAACTTGGAGTAATGATCCCTTTGCGGAGTCATTAGTGAGTCAGTGTTTATAGTGAGGATGACAGTCTCCACCATCTTTCTGTGTGATGTCTGCTTACATGTGCACATTTTACCCTCCTTCATTGAAAGTGAGCAAAGTGAGAACTATGTATACATACATGTGCTTTATGGTTGTCAACTAGGGCATTATCACAGCAAAGAGATAAATAGTGTGCATTTGATATAGATTTTTTTCAGCTTTAGAGACCTTTCGAGTGACTCTGCAACATATTGACAACTTTACAAATAAAGAAATAGGGTAAACTATCATTGCTAACTCACATGCTTTGAAAGAACCTCAGCAATCACCTAGAACTACCGTAATCTGCTAATGTTGGTTTATTTTGAGGTCATAGACCACCTGTCGAAGTACTTTCACAGCAGACATTTTCACATGTATTTTCAGGGTAAACACAGGTGTAATTAATAAAATGAAGTGTAGTTCATTTCTGTTGAGCACGTCACAGACATCCCAGTGAGCCAGCATGCAACAACTCTTTGTTGTTGTATGTTTTAAATATAATGTGTAATATCGTATTGAATGGTTCAATAAGAATACAGGTATTGTACCACCCCTAATATATATGCATTAAAAAAATTGATTCTTTCTCCAGTTAATGGATGATAAAACTAAATGAATTAAATTTAGGGCCAATGAATAAAGGTTTCTGAGAGAAGTCCCACCTTCACAGTCTGTCTGTGAAAAGTAAAAATTAAGCTTGAAACTTTGTTACTCTCTTGGATCCGATAGTCAAAATGAAACCAAAACAAAACCAGCCGTCACACGGATCAAGGATCAGGATCCAAAGAAACTTATATCTTTTATCACTTGCAGGCTGGACCACCACAGTTGACTTTCATTTTCAATCAGATTGCTTCAGCAGATCCAGAATGCTGCTGTTTAGTTTTATTTTAGTGTCCTCAGTCTCTGCTAATAAGTTCCAACCCCTAACATAACACAGCAATGCCTTTCAAATGTTTTTGTCTTTAAAACCTCTAATACTCATATTAAGACTAATGGAGTTGCAGCCTGTCCGACCTCAGAGCAACATGCCAAAATAGAAATACAAGCACAACTTAGTAAATCTGCATTCACCTCCACTCTGATAACTATGAAACGCTGCACTTGTCATTAGCAAGGTGTATACGTGACAGAAGCTGAGGGCTGCTGTGGATGTTGATAAGGGCGGCAGTCATTTGCCTGCATGTATATCTATGAAAACAAAGTAACTATTGATAATGGCTTCTCTGTACACTGCGGGGCAGCCAGTGCTCCCTAGTAACCATTCATCTCATTGGTTTTATCTGGCTTTGATACATTGTCCCTCACGTAACTAACCTTGCTGCTGCATGTTGACCCAGGGTTTAATGGAAACACTGTCCTGATTTGATCCTTTGTGTTGCTTGTTAGATAGATATAGACAGACAGAAGCTCACGGTCTCCAGCAGATGCTTAGCATGGCATAATGAAGCAACAAGCTTCAGCAGTCCAAACCTACTTAGGAACATGGTGTCATATTCCTTCATTTAATCTGTCATCAAGTCACAATCCCAAGAGTCATTCTAGGACGACTGGTCTTAGCTACCTTTGTAATACTGCTCAAAGTAGAGCATGAACCCACTGAGCCTTCATCCTGTCGTAATTTACTACAGAACACAACAGACTCCTTTTAAGGAAGACTTTTATATGCTCCTAAATGTCTTGTGTTTTATAGCCCCATTGAATGACTATAAAATTCCGTTGAGGGGATGTCATGTAAAAAAAAATCGGCCGTGATAGTATACAGAGTAAATATTTAAAAAGGAACATCCCACCTCCATAAAACTGGTTTACTCATGGGAATTCAGAAGGTGAAGTGGGGGCTGTATCGTAAGAGGTGTGGCGCTTCAAATTTGACTTACAAGTTGTGAATTGGGTCTGAAATTACAAAGAAATAAAGAAATCATACAAAGTAGATCCATTTGAGACGACATCTAATTCGGATACATTAAACACCACACTTATTGCTTATTAGTTGTCGAGACAGGTTGTTGATTTAATCTGCGTTTCTAACAACAATGGTTATCAAGTTAAGTGTTCCTCGGCTTTATTTTTTGGCTTTTACGTCATCATGTTTCCATAAACAGAAATGTTTCTTCTAGTTGAATTTGCTATCTTGTGGAGTGCTTTTTATTTCTTATGACAATAATAAAAACATTTTAAAACTGGAATTTAAATAGAGTTTTGAGAAATACATTCAACAACCTTCTGATGTAGAACTATTATGGTATATTAATTTAGTAAATCATGACATACCCTTCCCACATTTTACCATAAATCAACTGAAAATGCACTCTCTTGTCGGTCTGCTGGTAATGACCCAAATGTGCTGCTGCTGTCAGTGGTCTAGTGGAGGGTTTACGCAGATATACTGAGTGCATCCATCTCATTTTCTGTCAGTACGCAGTATAATCACCTGTTATTTCAATAGTCATTGAAATACAAAGCGGACCCACTTTCTCCTTAGTGATCGACCTAATTGTATAGTAGAGTGTCCCCACTTCTCCAGGGACCTCAGGGACCTCTGGTCCACTGACTGCTGTGCAGCCTCAGTTCATTTTTATTACCCTGCATTCTCATTGGCTCACAGTCTTGTAAACAACTTCTCTAGTTAAGGGGAAGACTTGTGCGTAAGTGATAAAGATTTATCTCCGTCAGAGGGTGTTGGGCAGGGCGCACTGAGGCCCACTAACAGGCGGAGGGACACACTAATATTTGGAGATGTCCTCAGATGTGCTATCTCATTTGAAACTTTCATTTCACGGCCGTCATAAAACTGGCATAAACACTAGAGTATTCTACAGAGATCTGCACGGTACAGATTTAATTAACTGCCAGTGTGAAACATGTTTCCCGTCAGAGACACAGTAGCAGGTCTTCATGTTTTACAACTGTGTGCAAACTGTACATCAGACATTTTTACCATGGTGCCATTAGTTGTATTAAGATTAAGATTACAGGTAACTGATACAGGTACAGTCCTCTAATAAGTATTGAATTATAAATGAACATCGAAATATTAAGTTCCGGTTTTAGTTTTGGGATATTGAAACACCCCAACAGCATCCAATGCTTCAGAAATGATTTTTTTTCCTGCATTGTTCCTCTCAGTCTGTTTAACTCCTAATAAGGATATTTTCATTTAATTTTCAAATTCTCAAACTAAAGTTCCAAAAAATCATGTAGATGTCTAGTTTCTCTTATTCGCTACCTTCTGTAGAACAAAAGTAAGCTTCATAGTAATTACTGATTTATAGTCATTTAATAAACAATTAAATAATTACATTAAAATAAATAATATTTCATAAAAACTGTATGTGATAAGAGGACGCGAATAAATGTTTTCAATATGTCTGAAAATTAATGACAATTTGTACTAAAGAGCAATTGAAGCATCATCTTTTCTTTTCACTATTATTTTGGAACATTGTGTTTCAGTCAGAACAGCCAAACATGGGTTTGTTTTCTCCAGCGTCATTACGCAATAATTTGCTTATCTGCAACAGGAGGTCTGAAAGAGATAAGTCATGTAAATTGTTGAATTCTCCTTGACATTCTTCATTTGTCAGGCTGCAAATCATTTGCTCAAATTAAGTCTTGCATGGATTAACAGAGGACAAAATGTGATACTTTGCTGTGCTTCCAGATTCATAGGGATTTCATGAATTGTTTGTGAGTCTCTTTCAAGTAAGATAATTTAAAATGCAATATTTCATAGCAAATCAAGTCCTTTATTGTATGTTAAATATATTAAAATATAAGAATGCTGAATGTGACGCATGTCAATGCTTCACATTTTTATTACGACGGAGCCATTGTGGCCGATAGGTGTGTCGTCCTTTACTGTTGCAGGACATGCAGGTGTGCATGTCCGTAAGTCAGCTGCCAGAACTATACGCTTCAATGTCTGTGACACTGGGACTACACGTTCTTCACCTGTGGGAAGTGGAAAGATTAAAACATTCATCATACTGACTGAGAGAAAAATAAAGATTATAAAACTTACAATTTGGTTTCTGGTTCTGATAAGTCACTGAACTGTGTGCTGCCATTGTACTGGAGGGGAACGGGGGAAGAAGCCTCCTCACTCTTGCTGCTTTCCTGAGTGCTGGCCAGGCTACCAGTTGGAGTTTTCTGGAAAGTGCCTGCCGTGCCTGTCTCAGCCAGCCATAGAAAGCAGGAGCAGCGGGTCCGCAGCTCTTTAGAGAAAGTATTGAGCCAAAGGGTGGACAGCCACGGGCAACCCAGCAGGTTCTTGAAAGCAGTACGAAACTCTGGACTTCTGCAGTAGATTAAAGGATTGAGACCAGAGTTTATATAACCCAGCCAGTTTAACAGTCTGAAGATCCTCTCCGAGGGAATGCTTCTGTCAAAAGCATTGATGATGTTGGCAACAAAGAATGGCAGCCAGCACACAGTGAAGGTCCCCATGATGATACCCAAAGTCTTGAGGGCCTTTTGCTCTCTGACGAGCATTAGCCGTGACGGTCTTCGCTTGGAATTCTTCCTCCGCACTGCACTGTTGCAGCCGCTGGAGCCCACACATGCAGATGGCAGAATATTGTTAACATGGGAGCCAAACTGCATCTGCACCGTTGGACACTCATTCTGGAAACGCAATCGATTCTTGTCTATGAGCTGTACCTGTCGTCTCGCTATTAGAAAGACTTTTGCATATACAAATATCATAATGAGCAGCGGGATGTAAAAAGACACAATGGAAGATATGATGGCGAACGCCCTGGTGGTCACAAAGTCACAGCATGCAGGGTCATTGTAGCACTGCCTTGCTTCAATTTCATCATCTGCATGCCAGTACCCTTTCATAATTGGTACAAAGGAAATTAAGGCGGACACAATCCACACCAAACAGACTATTACCCTGGCACGCCATTTACTGAGCAGGACTTTGTGTCGAAGTGGCCTGGTGATGGCGATGTACCGATCCACCGCTATGACGCAGAGTGTCTCAATGCTCGCCGTCACACACAGGACGTCCACAGAAGTCCAGAAATCACAGGATATTTCATCCAGCTGCCAGTTGCCTGTCACCACAATAGTGGCTCCCAGAGGCACCACGAGGACTCCCATGATGAGGTCCGCACACGCCAGAGACATGATAAAGATGTTTGTCGTCGTCTGTAGTTGTACGTTACAGGCTATAGCAATGATAACCAGCAGGTTTCCCACCACTATGGTCAATATGATGACCACCAATATGATGAGGCTCCATGATCCCGCCGCAGGGTGGTAGGGTCCTGTGCTGTTAATCCCATCAGATGCTGAAGTGCTCAGGTTCCCGTCCATTATTTTCCGGCGTCACAAGTTGAAGATGATCTAAGAAATGTGATAAAAAAAAAGCGGATGTTTTTCTGCAGAAGTTTTCTTCAGAAAAAAAAGTTATTCTCTACATTTCGTTTTTTCTTACATTTCACGCCTTTGCAGGGTTGTTCAGCAGCGGTTTCCCAGGCTTCCAAAGACGAGGTTCGTTTACTGAAGGCAAGCACATGTTCTCTAAAGAGATGCTTTCAAACTGTCCACAGAGCTGCAACAATACTAGCTCACGGAGATGTCCAAACATTAGGTGAAAAAAAACTTTTTGGAGAGGAAAACACAGCCTTGTCCATTTTAATATGTCCGCTGGGATTAGAGTAGTTTGCGGGTTTCTCCCTGAAACTTGCATGAGCCACAATGCTAAAGTTGGACTATTGGAGATCCAGCAACAGTGCCTCTGCTGCAAGAACCACCAGAGTGGCTGCCCAGCTTTTCTTTATCTCTCTCTCTCTCTCTGTCTCTCTCTCTCTCTGAGAGAGCTGAGTGCAGGTTGCCCAAGATTGTATTGGCTATAATCACACCCTGACTGAAGGCGGAGGGGAGGAGTTGAAAAGTGTATGCTGTCCTGCCTGTGTGCTGAAGCCGTACACAGATCAGTGTCCTAATAGAGCCTCACACATGCGAATAATCACACATACTCACAAGTCACATCCAACATACATAACCATGGGGAAAGAAATGTTTCTGCAGAGCATGTCATGTACGTAATATTACTAAAATTTTCTTTTAAGTTTATCTGTTTTAAATGTAGCAGCTAAGCTTGTTAACCCATTACGTGTCACCTCCCTGTTTTACTCCACAGCTGGTCTTCAATTCGACGGGTAAAATTATGCTGGATTATGTTGCACACACACTTTTAAGGCTCTTTATTAAAAGTGTTTTAATTCGTTTGAATACGATTTCACTGTGCAGCAAGTGTGACAAAATATTTTGTAAAATGACACAAAGTTGTCATGGTTTATCGTTTAGTTGTTTGATTACATGAACTCTCTGCACCTCTAACGGTCGTCAAATATTTCTTTGTCCTACAGTTTGCGGTCATTTTAGCAAACCAAGAGGCACGCGGCATTACCAGCTGCAGAGATTAGGAAGTCAGTGTCCTCCCTTTGACTTAAAGCAGTGAAGGAAATAATAGATGACTATCAGTGGAGTGCACCGAAGAGGAACAAATGCGTTCCATTTGATCCACTTCAGATATCGCGCTCGCTGCTCTGCTGAGTTTGTCACCCAGCAGTTCCTTCTTTGGTCAGCACTACAGCATCAGCTGCAATTGCTCTGTGTCCCTTCAAGCCCCTTGTCATCCCAGGTTGTCAAATAGCAACACTTTGTCACGGCACATTTGGCATCATTATTAGTCGCTTATAGCAAGCTCTCCAGCATGTGTGTCCCTGAGAAAAGTTTGTATTCAAACCCCGACCGTGATCTGTCCTTAAACATAACCACTGGCTTTAATGTCAGGATCACCATTTACAGTGACACGTGCAAACAGGAATCGATCACCTGTCTCCTACAGCAAGGACAGGTGCTCGTTGGACCGATCCACCACCCCAAACTGCCTCCTTATGCAGAGTTTCTCGCTTTATATTGACATCGAATGCTGACTGAATCGCACGTTGACAAATCCATTAACATTGGTTATTTGAAAGCTGCTGCGTCTCACACAGACAAGTGTCCCTGTGGAGCAGCACGACGCGAGGGGAGTGAGAAAGTGTCGCTATTTGACGTTGAAGGATGATAACCCGTCTATATATATATATATATATATATATATGTACTTTTACTTATCGGCTGCATAAATAAGGGAGAACTCTTATTAGAATTGATCTTTATGACTGTCTTTTTACCTTTTGGTCTTCATCATGTTAAAATGGTCCATTATGCTTTCTTACTCTCTCACACCAGTCACATTGAGAGCAAAGGACAGTTGAAAGGCATTGATGCTTCGTAGATATAGATTGTAAGTTCTTTAGGGGACAACTTTTTCTGTCCCACATCGGCCTTCTCTTAGATCTAACGTGTTATCCTGTGTGTTCAATCCATATAAAGTTGAATGATATCAACAATATCAGTTTTTCTACAGGAGGTCACAAAGCCGAGCTCACAGCTTGCTTCATATTCCCTGTACAAACATGCGTGGTATCCATAGGCGGCGGGTGAGGCTGAGGTTTGGGAAGGCTAATATTTGACCTATCGTACTTGTTTGCCCGACCACGGAGGACAACGTTATCATGTCCATAACAGCAATTCCTGACCACAACCAACAACGCATAGCTTTTAGTTATGTTTTTTCCTGCCCATTTTCACTAAAGACCTGTCTGAACTCCTTCGTCTGATAGGCGAAGGAGTTGGGACAGGATGCTGTTGACGGGGGAAAAATAATGCATTGCCACAAGCGGCAAACAATACAACCAGGATGAGGACGACACTGGTGT
>CAAKHC010001516.1:39591-62156 GCA_901007825.1 Macroramphosus scolopax
TTATGCGGAGTTTCTCGCTTTATATTGACATCGAATGCTGACTGAATCGCACGTTGACAAATCCATTAACATTGGTTATTTGAAAGCTGCTGCGTCTCACACAGACAAGTGTCCCGGTGGAGCAGCACGACAGGGGTTGTTTTACCTTTTGGTCTTCATCATGTTGAAATGGTCCATTCTGCTTTCTTACCCTCTCACACCAGTCGCATTGAGAGCAAAGCACTTGTGAGATCAGTTTAAAGGCATTGATGCTTCGTAGATATAGATTGTTCTTTAGGGGACAACTTTTTCTGTTCGGGGAAAATGCACATCGGCCTTCTAACGTGTTATCCTGTGTGTTCAATCCATATAAAGTTGAATGATATCAACAATTTCAGTTTTTCTACAGGAGGTCACAAAGCCGAGCTCACAGCTTGCTTCATATTCACTGTACAAACATGGGTGGTATCCATAGGCGGCGGGTGAGGCTGAGGTTTGGGAAGACTAATATTTGACCACCTATCGTACTTGTTTGTCCGACCACGGAGGACAACGTTATCATGTCCATAACAGCAATTCCTGACCACAACCAACAACGCATAGCTTTTAGTTGTGTTTTTTCCTGCCCATTTTCACTAAAGATCTGTCCCAACTCCTACGTCTGATAGGCGAAGGAGTTCAGACAGGATGCTGTTGACGGGGGAAAAATAATGCATTGCCACCAGCGGCAAACAATACAACCAGGATGAGGACGACACTGGTGTTTCCATTATTTTAACTTTACCAGTTTGCAGTGTGTAGCACAACACAATGCTAAGCCCAGAAGTGAGGCATCCGCTTACCAAGCCTCATTACCCGCCGTCCCTGGTGGTATTAATCTCACCATCTAAAGAAAGCAAATCATTTCCCAAAATGTAGTGACATCTGCCGGCTCACTCACCATTAAAGACAGAGACCGGCTGGTTACACTCTACTGTACACTGATATTCCATAGTAAGTCATTTGAAAGTTCTACATTGACTGATCGTGACGAATGCATGTTGTTGACGAATGCTTGTTAGTGTTTTTGTCTTGCATATGATGTAATTGACCCACTTAGGCCAAATATCCACAGAACATCAGTAAAAATATGAGTTTAATCATGCAAATCCTTCAAATGAACATTGTCCTCCAGTGCACTCGTCCTCAGGTGCACCGAGAAGACACTGACGTGTTTGCAGCAGTCGTACCTGTTCCCTGCCTTGTAAAATGAGTTGTAACTCTGGAGATATATTTGACATCAACTCATGAAGCTTTAGAAAGCGAGTTTATTACACACTCACTCAGCACATTGACCACAGGGATGTTTCCATCCTCGCTATGGAAACCCAAAAGATAATAGATTCTACCAGGAAACTTCCTGGTATTTCTCGAATGAGACAAACAGCATATAGCGATGATCTGGGGCGGCGATCTTTATTTTACAAGCTTACTTTTCAATTCACAATACGCTCCATCTGGTCAACGCCAACACTCCCAGGCATGGAAAAGTCCACACATTCATTCTGCCGCTCCTTGCCAAACGATGAAAACCTGACGGAGTAAATCTTGAAGACGTCAGCGGTTGCTCATATTCACTAACCCTATCAGCCATTTGTTTAACACTATGAGGATCTTTAGATTGAGTGGCTCCTCGTGATGTTCCTGCTGCACAAGGAGACCGGTGAGACGTTTAACCTCTGTATCCTGTCAAATACAAGTAGAACAGGAGCCGCAAGTGGACACATAATGGGTCTTAAATCTGATGACACAACCTGCATCATGGTCATGAAATTAGCCATAAATGACACTTGTGGTTGGTTTTCTCTTCACAGGACATCTTGGTGCTGTACATCAGATGTTTACGAATGCCTCTTGTGAGACCTTTTTTTCTTTTGCACAGGAAACTCTCCATTTGCTGGAAAAGCTAATCAAGACTTGAAGGGGGGTGGGGGGCTGCAAGCTCAAAACAAACCTTCAGAGCCTGGAGTGCTAATGGCTTTGGCTGGACATACGTTGTAAAAATATTATTATGTGCAGAATATGTATTTTATTTTACATCACGTCTGATGGAAACGACTCAGAGAATTTACATTTCAAGAGAAAAGGATGTTCCTCTGCCAACATGCGTAGAAGTGAGAGGAGGGTGGTTAGAGGAAGAGCCCCCCCGTGACTATCATGTCGTGGGTAAATCGCACTTATTACATTCTGAGTGGAAACACATGCTGGGGTTTTCTCGGGGCTGTATACAGGGAATACAGAGGGTTTATATCACCAGTGGCCTCTGTCCCTGCAAACACTCTCAGGAGAGACCGATGAGGACAATGCCCAGCTATTTTTGGGGCCAGAAGAATTTCATTCTGAAAACCACACTGATGCTTCCCTTCTAAAGATCATGTACTTACATTAAACGGGCATAAAATGTATTCCCTTGTTCTTTTGCAGTGACCTTTTGCACAATTAGCATCTCTTTGTCTCCTTCCTCCCTGTTCACATCCTTGTGATAATACTGAAAAGGAAAATCTTACAAGAGAATGCAGAAGAGACGTTTTATTTCATTCTAACTCCCTGAAATGTTCAATTATAAATGTCTGATATCAACGTGTGTAATGTCTTTAAATTTGAGGACCAATAGGCCAAACTACTGCCAACATATAACAGCTGGCTGAGCAGATCTCCAGCCTGTTTGAAGGAGTTTAAGTCAATTAAATCTTTTCATTTTCTGCAGCACAGTTCTTATACATGTTTTAACATCTTACATTACTCTGTGTATCAACTGGTGTATTTTTTTTTCTCCAAACGTTCAGTTCTTGTGTTATTTTGAGAGTTCCATTAGGCAACCTGTCGGTTAAATGTCCGTCATTCAACATGCAGGAAGTGCTTGTTTTTGTTTTTTTGAGTTCTCGTACACGCTCACAGTTTCTAAAGACCAAGAGCAACAGTAAGAACTAAACCAGACAAAGACATCTGAATATGTTATTCTACTATTTTGAAGGCATGCAACTACCGTGGAACGGTATCAATAAGCCCCATGCTGGTGTTTCTATTGGGTAAACACAGACAGACAAATGTATGTGACCTGTTTTTGATATTCACATTGACTTTGTATTTCTAGACCCTCTGCCAGAAGAGCAGGTGATTATAAGTGTGCACTGTTGTTGATATTCATTATAACATGCTTTTCAAAGTCCATATAGCCATAGGTGCCTGTAATAATCTGCTATTATTGGTTATGAATTAGTTTCAGAGGTTGATATTGTCAATATATCTTAATAAAAGAGTGGGTTTATTATTATCCTCTGGATCAGTGTCAGAGTGAGGAAAGCTGGAGTGCAGAGGGCTGGCGCCAGACAGAGAGAAGGGCTCCGGTTCAGCTCGCATTCGACCTCATGGAGATCAATGACTACAGCAACTGTCAGCTGTATGTTGGCCCTCCGCTGTCAGCGGGGGTGCAGTTGATATTAATCACTGTGATTACTCATTAGCACCTGTGATCTCACTGAATGTTGGTGAGGTCAACCGGTGGTTGAAACTAGATAGAGATTAGCTGCACGGGAAATCTTGATAGCTGTAGAATGACAGTCCTGACAGCACAAAAGAAGAATGTGAGACACAACAGCGGACAGTTAATTGACCATAGAAAAGGAAAATAGGGGCGCACGAATAACCCAAAGCAAAATACTAAACAGCAAACTCCCCAACAGACCACTCATGAAGACGAAGAATTGACTGATTTGTCAGGAGTCATTTTAACGCTGTTCTGTGGGAAAGCAGAAGGAGCCCTTGTCAGCTGACATGTTATTCAGGAAGCAGGAATGCACACCAAATGAAACATACTGATCAATAGACAACTATGTAGCCATGCTGCCAATGTGTGTCTGTAAAACATTAAGATACGGCCGTCAGGTTTGTTGCGTGTTACACTTGTAAATGATGTACGATAAAATCAGCGATTGTTTGTGAAGCTGAGGCAGGTTGGACCAGATCTTACATAGCACATGATGTTCAAGATGGCAAGATTATGGATAATTCAAGGAGACCTCTTGTTTGCTGATCATTCTTACCCCCTCGGTTGATCACAATTTCAAAAGATTTCATGTTTTGGCACCCTGCTTGATTTAAACCGGGTCAGTTCTTTCACAGTCTATTTATTGCACATTTGTCAGTCCAAGGTTGTTTAATGGAAAGAAGCACTTGCCTTTGTATTCACCCACAGCAGCAAAGCAAACTCTCACTTAGCGCTCCAATATAAACATTAGACAGTATATGCCACAGCATGCACAGTGACAGATTGACAGATATACACTTGTTTTGTAAATGCATGTAACGTTCCAACAGTGAGCAGATTGAGCCGGGCTCAGTAAAGGTGCATGACCAATTTTCTCTGGCAGTATGAAAAATGTCACCTTTAAATTTAAGAGGTGAGAAGCCTGTCGATCAACCTTTAGATGTTTTTTTACTAACATCTTGTATTAAAGCTCACATATTCACCCTTAACTACTTATTAGCATGCATGAGTTGTCTCTCGTATCAAGCACCTACTAATGCCTTGTTCCGCATGATCCTATTACACAACTACTAGGCCACTAACTACGATTTTTCCCTTTATAACCCCCTAATTATTGCTTATTGATAGTAAAAAGGGAAGTGTTGGAAAACTACAAGTGTTAAGCTAATGTATGTTCTCCATTGTAAAGTGAGGTCTTGCATATAACAAATTCACTGGTAGCTTCACACCTACTGACCACACAGCTTCTCTATTATAAAGTCGTGTCCTCTTCACACATAGTCAATGGTAAATGGTGCATTTATAAAGCTATTAATTGACCCCTTCTCAGAAGTTTTTTTTCTAAGTTTCATTTCCGGCTTACAACAAATATGTTGCCTGAACTGATCGTATATTTTCCACCTAACAGCGTTTTGGTGTGTAAGGGATCACACAGAGGAGCCCGTACTGAGCAATTAGGCATTCTAAGATCAGAATTCATGTACAAAACTTCCTTATTTACTATCAATAAGACATTATTAGGAGGTTATTCCATGAAAGCTTGGTTTAGTAGTAATAGAATAGGGTCAAGAGACTTAGTAAGTGCTTTATGATGACTAATTAAGGCCTAATAGGCTACTACTGTGCATACCAATAAGCAACTAGTCAATGGGGAATATGTTTTCCTTAATATAAAGTGTTCTTTCTGTAATAAGGACATAAACAGTCCTTATTTAGGCTCACAAACACTCTTTTGACTAGCCTGCATCCTCAGTGGTCGTACTGTAGTAACTAATTGTATCCACCAACTCAAGCCGCAGTGTTTCAAGGCAGGTCATTGTATCTGCCTTTACTGACCCCCACCCACACTAAGTGGCCCCATTATCGACCTGGTCATTTTATCTATTTTAAGTCAGAGGGAAAATGCTGTTTTTCATTTGGCTGCAGCGCCTCTGGAGAGGCACAGATCATTTGACCTGTAACCAAGATGTTCTCCATCACAGTCAACATGTTGAGATCCACCTGATAAAACAGATGAAGCAGCACGCACACACACAGCTCGCCCCCACTCGTACACACACAGTGTATTGTTCTTAAAAACTGAGGGGAATCACACAGACTGTTTATCCTTATTCTCTAACCTTCGACTGAACCCTCTTCATTTAACCTTAATATGTGTGCAACTGGGACGAAACCTACCAAAATAAGATGGTAGCGGATAATCTGAGGTGTTTGGGTGGTGAAAGGCACCTGACAGAGTATAAACCACACCAAATCAATACTACAGCATTTTCTTTGCTATTGAATAATTCATATTCACTGCAGCTGTACACTGGTAGTGTTTTTCTGCAGGGTCATTGTCCTTCATTGCAAAGACTGTAAATGTTATTTTAGTTGCAACTTTATTAGCAAAACAGTATATAAAAGACAGACATCAGCAATGAGTCACTACCATTGATAACCATCATTATCAGTTGTGTTCCATAGTCTTGGTAAAAATTCATACTGGTGTTTTGTGCATCGATACCTCGCTCGAGGGTTTGACGTCAGGCTGCAGGAAGATCTATTTACAACCGTCTTCATAATAATCTGCTGAATAGGGGCACAATGTTCCTGAGTTCATGACGTGTAACCAACACAAGCCGTGTGCAGTTTCCAGGATACAACTGAGAGCACAAACATTCTGAATGTATTCAGCAGTAAAACTACTCAAATGAAACCATTTGTACAGACATGAGTTAGCTAAACTAGATATAATTTTAATGATTTCTACTAGACGCATTTATGGAAAACACACGTATAATACAAACTATTATCTACAGTACAGAGGAGCATGTCTGCAGGGGATCTTTCAGCTTCTTGTAAACTCCTTGAGGAGCAGCACGATCAGCTTGGTCTCTTATCTCACACCACCTATTGGTCAATTATCAGAACCATATTGTCTTATCTTAACTTAAGGAGTCCTCCGAAAAGTTTCCTCTTAACCAGACAGTCAAAGAATTTGGATTATTTTTTCAGAATAAATTCAACTAAACTATAAAATAATCAGTTCATATCGCTTGCATCGTGGAGAGGATATGATAGATATAAACTTAAATTAAATATTGTATGAAATGTATTGTAAATTGAATAATGATAATGATAATGTCACTTTATTCTACTAGTGTCATGCAGCTTTGCCTTTAAGAGGTCAACATCTGCAGTATCTGTCAATATATGAACCCCACCTGAGAAGAAAGCAATGATTTGCAGTGCGACTGAGGCTACTATGTCATTCTCCAATGAAGGTGAATGAGGGGTGAAGCTAATATTCATTGGAGCAGAGTGCGACTGCACCTTTAAGACTTTGTTAGAAGGCTCAGCCCCTGGCGCCATGTAAAGCAAAATGTAATAAGGCTTACCATGCTGATTGAAGATAAAGCTGAGGAGAGGAAATGTAGAGGAAGGGGAACTGGGTTGTGTAATCTACTACTGAACGATCCCTCATTGAGAAGAATGTGCTGTAATATTATGACTTTATTTTTTGGATTATACCTCATAAAATCAAAATCATGTTTGTTGCTTGGGGCGATCTTCATGGCAGTATCTGTAACTGCTCGTGGTGTTCCCTGGAGGCTTTAGAGATAATGGGACAAGGGGCCAGCGGCGCTGGGCTGAGGGTGGCGGCATCTGCCTTCCTTTATTCCAAATTCCTGGGCTGCACGCAAGTCCCTTGACATGCTCACCTCCTCTCTGCCAGCCAGACTAAGATTAGAAAGACACACATGACCTGTTTACCTGTACGTACGCAAGAATCCCGACTGGCCAGTTTATGGTTGAATTGCAGAGGGGAGACAGGGCTGCAGAATGAGCAGAAGGATAGAGGTAGGTACCAGAATGTGAGGGTGGATAAGCTTGAATGACAAGATAGGTGTGAGGTTTTCGGCTTCAGATTGAGACGGCGGAGGGACATGAATGGCATGAAAACACGAGAGTTTAGCCGCTGATAGCATCTCCTCAGGCGGCTTCCTTTTGCTGTGGAACATTTCTCGCATTGCTAATGGTATATGCAGGCAGCTGACGAGCTCAGACCTGTTCCTCTTGACTTGTCTGAAAATAGAACAGCCAGGCCCTCTGTTTGGTCGTTCCTTTGTGGCAAGGCCAGTCGAGCACCAGCCCAAAGAGGCAAACAGGACATCTCATTGCTCAGGGGAAACAAATTCTCGTTAAGTGGAGAAAAAAAAAACAACACGGCTGGAGAAACATGCTTGTTATCCTGAAGTCATTAGTGATACTGCCACTGAGCCAGAATAATAGAGAGTAAATGCTGCCTTTCTACCGGCATAAAATGTTCTGGCTTTGCTTTCTGCACTCAATGAAACAGCACTCGCATCATCTGGGAACTCAGTAACACCAGAGGATATTATTATATATTATTACATCCACAATGTTTCTCTTCTGTAGGGATTTAAACAGCCAACTCCTTTGATGCAAGAAATGTCAACAAGGTCAGACGAAGGGAAGTGGTGATTGGAACCAGGGTTAAACAGTGCTGATTCTTTGACAGACAGACACATTTCTAATGGAATTACATGTTATTGAGGCACTGATTCCTCCTGCAATTACGACCATGTGATCAGGCTGGCTGGAGTGGCTCCGCATCCTTCTGAGTGCTTTGCTGCTCTGCGACGGATCAGATATTAACCTTTGATACCGGTCGAACAAGAGATAGAAATCTGATCACTTGTCTTGTTTTTTGGAAATGTCAACTCAAAGTAATTTGATACATGTGACAGAGCTGTGGACAACAGATTTGGACTGACAAGACTATTTATCTTTTATAGACTTGACGTGAGACTTCAAAGACAGTCATGTCTAAAGTCCAACAACAATTAAGACACAACTACCAGCACAGTCACATATCTGACTGTACTTTGAGGAAAAAGACCGGTATCCAATTATTGTTGCCAGCCGTGAGTAGAGCTGCAGCTCTGACGGACGTTGCAGCAGGAGAACCCGATTTCAAGAGTTCCTTTTAAACTACCCCTGATCTTAATAAAGGTTCTTATTTCAACCCAAACCAGACCCGACCCTGACCAAGTGTTTTGTGCCTAAACATTAACCAGGGATGGTGCTACGAAGCAGGATTTGCAGCTAAAATTATTCATGCCGTGATTTATTGTTTGTTGCAGAAGTGGACAGGACAAACCAGACTTCAATGGACCAATCAGTGTTGAGGAACCACCGCTGCTACCAATTTCACTGCCTTAGTTTGGAATAAATAATATGAGAAACAACTGTTTTATTTTACTCTTTCTTTCTTTTTCATAATCACTGTTAATGAGCAAGTTCAACTATCACGCCCTCTGGTCAAAGATTAACGGAGAAACACACCATTACCCTTTGTGCGTCCATAATTAGACGTTTTGACTGCTATTTTCTGAATGTGTGTTTGTTTGTACAATTCTTGCTGGCCTTCGTGTGTCTGCGAAAAGCAAGCTGCGCACACCAGGTTGTAATGATGATTCGGCCTACGTGCCAAGTCAGACGGAGGAAAAAAAGAATGCATGCAGCTAAAGTGAAAACAAATATTTGTTCATAGACCATTTTTCCACACGTGGACAAAGGAGCAGGGGGGCGTTAAACTCAACAGCTAATCTTGATATTGGACTACAGATTTTGTACAGAGGTCCTTCCCACCCTGAGACAGAGATACATACTACCAAGAGGCTGCAGATTAAAGTTATCTGATCACCCTGTCTATTGTCCCGACCCACTCAATAGAGCGGATGATAACGCTTGTGCGGTAATGTTTTGCAAGCATGCAATCAAGGAAATGAGTTCAGATGGACCTAACAATAAAAGTTCATTAAGTGAGAGTAGAAGTGGGCATCTACAGGCAGTCATGGGAAAGCAAGAGTTTGACTTTCATGTTGCAGTGTCTCTGAACTGATTTGCTTTGATTACAGTTACGTCTGTTTATTCCGGTTCCCACTAATGCCGTCTCTGCAAGTTAACTGGTAGTTTATAGCAGTAAAGTAAATGGATTTTGTAAGAATAGCTCCGATGTATTTTTTAGAATAGCTTTTCATTGCAGGGAGCACTTTGTTGCTTCTCCTGTTTCACTCTACGGCGTGTTTTCTCATCTTTTCTGACGTCCCACTGAACGTCTTCTAATTGATTCCTCATTTATCTGAGACAGAAATCATGCTTCCTTCATGAGTTAGCGTTTCCTGGGTTGATGACTGTTTGGTCGGTTCCAGCGTTCTCGTATCCTCCCCCCCTATGATCCTTGATGCCTGCAGGGAAGGTCGAGGCAGTAGACAGATTGGTGATAGAGAGGTGGGCTGTGCGTTATAGATTACAAAAGCGGACAACAGTATGATGTCTCCTGTTTACGTTCATCTTGCAACACAAAATACACGATACAGACAAAAGGATTGGGCCTCTCCTCTTAATCATTGAATTCAGGTGTTTCATTCAGTTCCATTGCCATAGCTGTGTATTTAAGTCTGAAGTATCGGGTCAAGTTTAAGCATCAGTCAGGCGCCTGCTGTCTTGCAGAGGCAGCTCACGAGCTGATGACACCTGCATTTTTCACATTCTTCAACAGGTGTGGGTCACATTTGATCTGACTTTAGATTGCATACTGACTCCATCTTCATGACATATCGCTATTGTTATAAGTCTGATGTATTACCCACTACAAAATGTCTATATATAAGCAGAATACCTTACGGTATAATATATCAACAGATTTAAAGACTGTATTGTATGTGCAGAAATAAGATCAGGGAATGTTCACAAGTGCTGCTGCAACATCACTTAACATTACAAAACTCTATGATCTCACTATTGTATCAAGCTGTGTGTTGGTTCAGAGCAGGTGCACACTCTCAGGCTTGTCATCGACAATTTCCAGACGACAGGGAATCAAGGATCATGACTGAGCTTTTTTTAACCCTAAATGTGATCACGGCACAAAGGAAATTTCCAGTGCTGCATGTCAGCGTGTTGAATGAATGCTCTCGTCGTGTGTGCTGTGCAAACTCAACCTCCGTCTGAGGTTTCTAAAGCAGATAATGCACAGATGGCAGGGCTGCAGCTAACCACGTTTTGGCCCAACTACCTACTCGCAACCAGCGACCCAGGAAAAGGAATAGTTCACTTTGCATGATAGCTGCATGATCATGTTTGCATTATTGACTCGTTCCAAATTAAACCCTTGGGGACGTCATTACAGTCTGGACTCATTGAAAATGGGAAACTCATGGTTGCAACATAGTATCAATTATTGGTGTTGACTATATTGAACTTGTGATGCAAAGTCCAGTGTTGGTTGGGTTTTGCATCAGGAGACCAATTTAGTTTCTTGCTTTTGTATTGACGTCAAAGCCGAGAGTGTTTTTTAATGGCACACAGGAGTGAACATTTCAGTTATTTAAAGGCCTGCTGAAGCTCATACAGACATCAAAGTGAGCCTTGTGTGTCAGTAAAACACGTACATTAGGAAGATTGCAGAAACCTTTCGAGAAGCGAAAATAGTCTTTTATCAGGTGACAGAGTTGTGAGTGTGCGGTCTAAGAACAAGCCTCTCTCTCCCTTAAACCCTGTATTGTGTTTGTCCTCTTGCATCTATCCTGGATTTGAAGGAGTAGCCTGGGTCTGTTGGATGATGCGCAGCTCCACTCAGGTGCCCTGTATGAGTCACTACATCAGATGATCAAATTCCTTTTGAGCTCCCATTCCAGAACAGATGAACCTGCATTTGACCTTTCACATTCAAGTTTAAACCTCCCAACCACCTGCAGACTGTTTGTGTCCCAGTTTAAAGAAAAGAAGTGAGTCAGTGCTAGTAAATCCGGTCGCTGATTGAACATCATGACATACCACAGGCTGCATGCTTATCTGTAGAAATGATGCAGCTTAAAAAATATGTTTACTCTGATCTCTTTGATTAACAAGCCCTGGGTTCAGTGCAAGGAGGAGCCTCACCCACAGCTGGCCCGGGATGGAGTTTTAAGGGAACAGATCTGTTATGAGACGTGTGTAATGTATTTCACTGTGAACCAGCTGCAAAGTACGGCAATTTTTCTGGTGATTTCAATGCATAATGGCTGAACAAACAGTGTTGCATTTGTTGCGACTAGCATTATCAGCAATCCAGGAGATAACATACACTGTTTTTACTGGAGGAGACAATGTGAAATAAGGACTTGGGGTGGGGACGGTGGGAGCGAAGGGTGGGGGTAAATGAGACCATTGTGAACTTAGAAATGTCTGGGTTTATTTATGCCAGCTCGACTAATCACACACACACACACACACACACACACACACACACACACACACACACACAAATGACCACACAACCAATGGGAGTTGTGGGAATTTGGCTCACACCAGTGGGAATCCTCAGTACAATTACAGTCTTCAAAGACTCCCTCCCTTGAGACCCAAGGTATATATTCTAAATGGGAAAACAAGAGATATTTGCATGAACCTATATATTTATTTATAATGGTTTTATTTCTAGACCAGTGGTGTAGTTTGCGATTGGTTGCGAATTGGCATACTGACATTCCAGTCTTGTTCTCAGGCCCTCGGACTGGTCTCCCCCTGGCCTTCCCCTGGGTCAGTCCTTGTCACAGTGCAGCACAGCTGAATGCTGTGTCTATGTTACAACATCAGCATTGAGAATCGAGACTGAATGAATTACAAAAAGCCAGACATTTCTAGCAATGCTCATAAATGCAAAGAAATGAAAGAAAAATCCTTTTCCACAGATTATATTTCATCTGCATATATGATGTGACAAACTCAGTGTTGGGATGGAACCATTCAGTCTATGGCAGGAACATATCACTCAGTAATTATTTAAGAATGTCTTACAGTATTTCAGTGACACAGTGGGGGTCGGCATGTAAGCTGTCCCCCAGAAGCTCAATGCTTATTATCAATTCAATCTGTCTTTGCTTCGTGTCAAAGGAATGATTTCCAGCCAATCTGAACAAGCTAGCACGTCACACTCCAAACCAGTAGGGGGCAAAATATCACTAGAAAGTTGGGGGGTCCATCCCAATTTTAATAAACAAGAAAAGGCCAACTTCCTTTGCATGAGCTGGCAGGTCAAACTCTCAAATATCTAACTTAATTTTTTCTCCTACATTATAGATTTTATTATTAATGTATTTGTGCAGCAGTGTAAATATGACACATAATTGGTGCATAAATTAGACATACCAATGTTTGTTTTAAATTGTTCTCCTTCGTTCATATTAGGATGCATAATGATACCTAAAATATAAAACATATGTTCAATATTAAACAAATAACTGCAGTAAAGCCTCTGCCATAATATGAGAATCGTTGACAGCCTTGCACAGTGCTTGTTTGTGTTTGCAAGTCCAGCTGTGAAACAATGAAGGCTCTCAGCTTGCAGAGATACCTATCAGTTCATTGTTTCATCACTTTATCGAATTTCAAATCACAAATTGCAATTAGTCTTTCTTTTACGTCAGAAAATCGTCTTTTAATTCCCCAATTAGATCAATAACATCTTTCAGATGAGATAACAAGCCATTTAAGGTGTGTGTTACATGCGGTAATGCAGTTCAACGGCCACTTCAGACCTTTGAACCATAATTATAAGTTATTCAAGATAGCTCAAATCTCAGGAGAGAAGCTGAGAACGCCTTGGGATTATATCACAAAGTGGTTATTGGCCCACTGCCACAGTGATGCCCAGTCGCATTTACCATCTCCTCCCTCATAATAATTGGCATGATTACAAGACACATTAGACATTCCTGATTAGATTGGGAAATGAGGTTCTGAGAACACTTTATTCCCTTGTTTAGATGCAATAGTCAATGAGGGGCCTTGAAAAATTCATACTATGTGCTTCACCAGACTGTTTCCAGCTTTAGCCTGGTAAGTCACATTAATGATGTGATAATGGGTATTGGGATCCCTCAAGTCATAGACCAGCTGATACAGTGGAATGAAATGAGATGTCCACTTCTGTGGAGACTTAACTTTGGCAAGGGGCTCAGCCCATTTTAATACATAATTATTATATAATTAATCCTTACCCAACCTATTGCTGCCTGCAACCAAGGATCCATGATGATTTATACCCCACCGCAGCCAAGGAGCACAAGGAAATTGCTTCCGTGTGATGAAGTTGGATGAACTCTGTTGACCCTATTAATCAAACAGTAGTTACCATTTGGTGACAAACGTTTGTTGATCGACTTAATCCCTCCTGTTATTTCAAACCCTGCTCTCTGAAATGCCGTCAGGACTCCCTCATTATTCCTCTGGATCAATCTTATCTGCCTTACTGATGAAAATGGCCTTAAAAAAATGCAGACAAGCCCAAGCTGCCAGAGACTCACACAGCAGCCAAAGTATCCAACGCTAACCACCAAAACATTCTGTATGTTACTGCTATTTGCAACTGTTTTGTAAGCAATTACACGATGACTCTATGAACTCACAGTAACCTCTTTGTGTCGCCTCTTTGGAACACTGCAGCATTTAGTCTGACTCTGCAGCCAACACTGTGATAAGACATTTTGATCTACACAGTTTTATCCATCATCCACCGGTTTGAAATGACAGGAGAGCCCTCATTGGTTATTCTACAATTGTAGTCATCAAAGTAATTGATGGCATGTAGGAGTATGAAGAGATCACTATCATTACTTGACAAGATGGATGGTTATAACGATGTAAGTAAGGCCAGGGATGCAACAAACAGGAACCTTTCTTTAAAATGTCTGATCAGTCGCTTCATCCCTCACTTTTCCTGCATGCTGATCTTTACTGATTGATAGTTTTTGGTTTGGTCGACGGATAAGAGACAAAATATACTGGTCATGATGAGAATGCTAAAATGTTATATGAATAAAAACATACAACATACAAATACTCATTGTATTTCAAAAAGGGTCAGAGATTTTTTTCCAAAAAAAAAAATACTATTGCAGCAGCTGCCACAACTTCCATCAGATAGTGTGATTGTTCCAGGCAGGTCGGCTGTTTGTCACCACGGCCATCAACACATCCGTTCCTGATCAGCACACCTGCTGCCATAACAATCAGAAATCTAATCTGAAAGCTGCTACTGCATTGTTTGAGGTGGACTGAATAGCTGCCTTGAACCAAGGACCTGTGAGAGGACGCACGCCTCCATGCCACTCTGCACACATGCAATACTTTGCCGTAGAACAGATGATTATGAAGAAGGACACTCGGAGAGCACGGATGTAATATTTCCCGAAAACTTCTGACCATTGAAACTGCCAGGTCCGTCAAATTGATTAATTTGTCTGTCATTGTGACATGAAACAGCAGTTTCTCAACCAAAAAAAATTGCAGGGGTTGTCAGTTGATGAGCTACGCTACATGTCTTCTTATAATGATTTCAATCGGTATCAGCTTTTAAACTGGCATTGTATTCAGGCGAATACGCTGATCTCGAGCGACTGGTTAGGGAAAATCAAACTGAAGATGGAGACAAAAGAGTGACAATTCTATGATACCGGGCTAGAGTGCCTGGAACTCAAGGTGGCCCTATTTGCTCTTTATTACATAAAAAGCACACGCTTTCATTATCCTCCAGGGTTTAAAATGTTTTTTCTATTGAATTAGCGCTTCAATAGGGAGGAAAATGAAAAAGAAATTAGCTTTTGTTGGCTGGTCATGAGGCATTACAGGAAGCTTACACGCATCAAGGCCAGACTTAAAATGCATAAAAAGATATCTGCTCTCAATTTTCTGCACTGCTACTTTCCATGTTTCCCTTTTCAAAATGTGCTTGCTTCAAGAAGGGCGAAAACAAATGGAATATCAACTGGAGAAAGGGGCTATAAAGGAGTTATACATCCCTTGGCTGGATGGAAGTGAAGACCAAAGCAGTGACAGATTGGATGGAAGTGAAGACCAAAGCAGTGACAGATTGGATGGAAGTGAAGACCAAAGCAGGACAGATTGTGTTCAGGTTAAAAAAAGCAACAATCATTGATCATGAACGTTCATGGGCTACAGTATAAAGAAAGTCACCATTTTAGTCCTCGAAATACATTTTACTGCACAGTGGCAGAAGTTTTAGGAAGCTACATTTTCTTTTGAAATGTTCCTGTTTGGTTTCCAGAGTCAAGAATCTTTATATAATATGGATCATACCTTTGGAAATCTTTGCACTTCTGACAAGTGAATGCAATAATTAAGACAAGAACTTCCCCTTTGTTGAAATCTCAGGCAGAGTCAACAGAGTGTGCTCAGGTATGTGATGATTGACTTTCCCTTCCTGGACGATGAGATCCAGATGTGTAGTGTGTCTGTTACTGGAGTGAAAGAGGGCGCTTCAGCCCCGAACTGTGGGTACGTTATATCTCACACACTCTAAAATTCTAATATTGAATGTCAAAACAAGCCAGGAGAGAATCTGACAGTCCCTCTTCTAACAATCGTGTCAGATCTAATTTTCAAAAATAAACTACCCTCTATCAGGGACTTGGCTCCAGCTGCTTTCAGGGGACTTTCATACACTCCGACATCTGTACATAACTACTTTGTTCTGTTTCCATCCAGCATGAAGGAATGGAATAACAATTATGGTTGGAATATCTTTGATCATATTTAGTAGGAATGGACATGCAAAATGTAATTTTGTATTTATTTGCGTTACCTCAACGGAGAGTAATAATTGTATCTGTTTCCCGAGCTGTTGGTAAAGTGACAATCCTCACTTTGGTAAAACTCAATAACTGGCCGTGACTCCCAGTTGGGACATTTAGACAATACACTCTTGACAATATACTGACATGACCTTAAGAACAGTGTGAGTGATCATGAAAGGTCATTTTGAGCTGTACATGTTGATGAGAGTGGCTTGCATGAATCGAGGACAGAGAAAGGTCAGGATGAGTCATTATGGTAATTGGTTTCATTTCAGACCCTTGCAAAGAGGTGCAATGCATGCAAAATGTGGCAAAAAAACATTTAACCATGTATGTTTGATGATACTGCTGTATAATGGGAGGAGGAGCATGGGCCGGTTCTTGATTGCTTTCTAAATTGGTGCAAGTAGTCAGACCACCAAAAAGGAAATGTTACATTTCCAAACTGGTATTACATATAAATGATGAGTTGTCTGTCTAACTATTGTTCCACTGTCCCTTCTCTCCAAGTCGCGAGGTATGTGAAATATGTTGACTGGTGACTTTGTGATGTTGTGATATGATAAAAGTCCTTGTGATTGTGCTGCAAACCAATTTCCCAAACAAGTATCTTGTTGTATCTGTTGAGATGAATTAGAGGTGAAAGCATAACAACTTTCAACATTTAAAAAATAATTTCCCACATGAAGACTCCAGGCAAAACTGGCAATTCTAAAAGTAGCGTATCAGTCGCATTTTGACAGCTTTATGACTGTGTGGAACATACTGAGTAAACAGAGGGACAAAAGACAAATGGATTCCTATTTCAATGGGAGGTTTATTAATGTTGCCACAAGGACACATAAATATTGCTCAATATCAGAGTGATTTGAGGATTTAACCTAACTTTTGAACTCTGATACTACAGCTCCACTCGGTTCACAGAACCCATTAGATACCGGTGCTATGCATACATAATGCTTCCTCTTTTGACCCTGCCTTTTCACCTTATCTACTTCCAGACACCAATTTGTTAGGATGTTGTGGTTCTCAGGGGACCACACAACATGAGAACAAAGTTACTTTTGTTTTGGGGTCAGCCGAGGGCCAAATATTGTAGAAAGTACGTATCATAGCTTTGCCATTTATCACGGCAGCTCTAACAACTCTGGAGCACAAACTGCTTAATGGCCCAATTATTTTAGCGAAATGGTCTCCACATGTTTAAAAGTGTGGATACATTTATTCCAAGGTATAGCTGTGCAAGAATAAATGTCTCAGACCCTATAAACAAATAATCACGCATACATACATACATTGTCAAAGAGAGGAATAAAATGAATCAACAGCCGTGTGGGTAACTATTTTATTATGTATTAAGCATGTAAACATAAGGTAGAAATGTAAAACACATGTACTTAGAGCTGGATTAATCGTCAATGCCATAAACATTACGTGTGGATTTATTCTGCCAGTTTATCTAAATATCCATTAAGAGCAATAAAAGTCAATGTCTGGTTAATGTGACAAATACAATTCCTTAACTGAAAAGGAAAAGTTAAAAAAGGAAAGCGTTCCCTATTAAAAGTGGTTGAATCCTGAATTCATTTAGAAGGGAAACAGTGACCCCTGCAGGGCAGATTCTAACATTGTACACACAAATGTGGCCAGCTTGCCTTCTGATTAGCTTTGAAACTTACTCTAAAATGGTAAAATGTTTGTTTTACTTAATTTGATTATAGATACAAGAGCAAATTGTAGATAACCATTTCAACATTGCTGGAGAAGTGTGTATAACCACTGGATAATAGGTTTGGTTTGATTAATATCTGTAAGAAAGTGTGTAGATTTGAAACAGATATTTATTCTCAGTATGGTTTTATCCAACTATATGTTAAATAATTGCGTAGCCAGTTGTGTTGCTGTGTCGACTTCTTCTGTAATGTGTCAGTATTGTGTCTATTGGCTGAGAAAGGAGAAGCAAAGTTGTTCGGTTTCCAATAAAGTTACAAATTTCTGAAAGACTTACTCTGCCGCAAGACTGTAAATAAAGAAGTCCGCAACAGCAAGAAAGGATTTATTTCATATTGTCTTACCTGTATTTAGAGTACACTACATCTTTCAATATAGCAAATTATACTTGCCATGATAGGAGTGCATTGTCTGCTCATATACTTTCTGTAGACAGTTACAATCGAGTCTAAACTGATACATGTGTCATTCCCAGTACTGGACATGAACATCTTGTGAAGCTTTCAGTAATTACGGTCTGGTACATTGCAGGCACATTGCTGTGCTCAGTTATTTCGCTTAGGTTATCATATCACCTCATGCAATTACCCCTCAGATCCCTGGTGAATGTGTTTTACCAACATGGTCTGGGTTTAAACTTAGACCTTTTGTGTACACCTTAGCCTGCTTGTTCAATGTCGTCTTGTACCTTGTGCCAGGCCATCATGCATGTGCGCACCACTTCACATGTCTAACTAGATTTCGGATCTGTAGATTATAAGCAAACTGTTTTTGATTAGCAAGTGGGACTGATGCAGCCTGAAGTGTGCTGAAACCTAAATAAAACAAAATAAAAAAAAACTGTTATTCCTATTCGACCAACACAATAGATCCAAGCAAATGTATTGCTAGATAGCGGAAACCAACATTTCTGTTCGATAAAGTCAATGAACTGTTGAGGTAAGGATAACTGCGCTTCCATAGCATCTCTCTCAAGGCCACCTTTAGGGAGTTTATTTTGAAGATGCTCTTATCTGTGATGTGTATCGCGGCCTGGAGACTGCGGTCGGGAGTAGTTGTTCATTTAAACCAATCACATCGAGAGAAATCCAGCAGGTCGCATAGGGAGCTTGTGAGGACTCTGCCCACTAGCATCTCTTCTGTTTGTAGCTGCGTTAGCCCTGTCATTAAGTTAGTTGACCAGCCCTGCCTCAGCCTGCTCAACGCCAAAAATACTGGAAAGTCTGTGTTGCAGAGATACTAACCAGCAGAGCAGCCGGTGAACTATCTTACCGTGAGGTAAAATGTTGGTTGTATGATAGCAGTGGAGATGTATAATAAGCTGCTTTGGACACTAAGGACCTATCTGACTGCCAGTCTATCCAGTGGCTGCTGTCACCGCACCTAGCCGGTTAGCTAGCTTGAGAGGTGAGCTAACGACTGTGTTTTTCGAGCTCCTAGACCGGCTTGTTCAGTCAGCCAGCAAGCTCTCCTCGGTTTAGGTTGGAAAGACTTGACTTCCGTATGGACATTCTATTTTACAATCTTCTCAACAATATTTGACTCCGCCTGCTGTTCAGACCATGAGTTAGCCAAGAAACGTCGACCAGCAGTCCTTTGGACATTCTTAAATCCAGCTAGTTGGCTAGCAATTACCTTGAAGCTAGCTAGCTGCAGTCATTCAGTTATCGACACACTGCTTAGTTAACGTCACCTCTTAAACCCCGGAACCTCAAGTAACAGCAACCGGCGGAGTAACTTAGCGATAGAATCGTCGTCGCCAATACTTATACATTTAGAGATAGGTCGGCCTTGGATAACATCTGGAGGAAATGAAGAAATTTTTTGATTCTCGTCGGGAGCTGGTGAGCTCTGGGCCTGGTTCCGGAGCCGGTGGAGGAGGCGCTGGTTCGGGCAGCGGCGGCAGCTTCATCGGCCGGGTCTTTACCATTGGACGTTATCAAGTGACCGTTGAGGAAATTGTGGCCGAAGGTAAACTGTATTTTGTGGCTTTCTGTAGTGTGAATTACATAACATATCCACCTTTTAACTCCAAAAGCGAACATTCCCACTAATGTACCATATTGAAGGACTGTCAATTAGGCTTAAATTGGCTTAACACACAGGTGAGATAGAAAGTTAGGCCAAAAATGACCAAAATTGTTTCCACTAGCATCTCAATGCTAGGATATGACTCACTTGAGATGTTAAATAATTGATGTCTTGGTTGACTCAGTCAGAAGAACAAATGGATTATTTAGGTTTTCTTTGTAATGTTATTGTTGACAAAAGGTACTGCTCTGGACACCGATCATGCTATTGAATCAATGATACAATAGTTATTATGGCTTGAAGTAATTGTGACCATTTTGACAACTAAAATCTTGTCTTTTTCTGTTTGAATCTTGTCTTTTTGGGTTTGTCTGCTCCATGTACTTGAAAGGTAATCTTTGCACGTATGTGTGGATGATAATAATTTCAAAGCTCGAAATTCAAATGTCAGAGATGGTATGTCATGCAGTGTGGTCATTGATCAGGTCTTTGCATCAGTGCACCATTTACCTGAAGGCTGGGGAGAGCATGTTGTATCTGTCCTCAAGTAGCAGTTGCAGCTTCAGTTGTCTTGGTGTTTACAGCACAAGTGATGTCTCACAAATGTGTTTCAGATGCTGGGATATAGATTGTCTTGTTGTTCAGTGGGAGGAATAGCTGTTTTGATGAGGAGCCCCTCTTTTAAGTTGGCTTTATTATGAAAGTACACGTTAAACTGGGGTGCCCTCTTATCCATATTAAAACAATCATGCATGTTGGGTAATTGAAGGTGAATCGTTAGGTATTTTGTTGGAAATGAGCATTCATTTTAAATGTCTTATGTAGCCATTCCCCCTTTTTTGTTTTACTTTAATGAACCTTGTTAAACAGTTTGAGGTGGGGCTGACGGGTGTCCCATAGGCATGTAACTTTCCAATGAGAGTCGGCTATGCTGTGTTAGCTAAAAAGCTCCTGTTACTAAATAATAGATGAAAAAAGACTGATTAATTCATCAGTATTATGGAACGGCTCCATCTGTTTGGCCACACCGTGGCTTTATGAATGGCTCAGACATCTAACCTCAGTGCTACCCTGCATTGAATTGCCAGTGGAAACTGAGTTTATCAAAGTATCGTACCAGACCTGCTGAAATACTCTCGAGAGAAACTTCATTCAGCTTTCCAAACTGTTAGGCCCTATGAAATAATTTGGAAATTGCAATGAAAAAAGATAATTTCCCAACGATTATAGATCTCCGACCAAGTGTTAATTGGAAGTTTTCCTGCTGATCATATTTTCTTGCCCTGGCAGTGGACCTACTTACAATGTGTCTCCCTTAGTGACTCTTGGCCTGTTTATTCAGGATGGCTGAAGTTGTAGTCGGGACTTTTACGTTTTATAAACTGACTGCTCCATTTGAAATTGTTTATAAAATTCTCCTCCCTTTGTTGTCATTTTATAAGAAGGCTTCCTTTAGCTTCAAGGACACAGTTTGCACAAAGATAAATGCAGTCAGAGGGACATACTGGCTTTTGTAGCTCAATGCCTTGAGGTACATGCTAGGACTCATGACACTTCTGTAGTTGTGTATTCTAGGCCTTCTTGGGTTTAGGATAGATGTCCGTGATTTGCTTTTGTCCATTGTCAGATAATCTGCGACACACCTTTCTTCTTTACTAACAACAAAGTGAGTTTTCTAGTGTCTATATACAGTTACAGCTGGTAACATTAGCCCTCTCTGGAAATGTGTTGCATTTTAAGTGAAGGTGTGTCCTCAGCTCTTGGTAAGAGACTGCACAACGTGAGTCAATCCTTCATCAGTAGACCAAAATCATCCAGTTGCCTCACTGCCAACTCTCATAATAACGCTGGACGGTCCATGCTTATTTGTGTGCAGTAGATGAGACTGTGCTTCTAGTATATCTTGCCCCCATTTATTGTTACCTAATTGTATAGGCAATAGTAGTTTTGAGGACATTTGTAGTATTCCAAATCCTTGATGGTAGTTATGTAAGTTCCATTACCCTGATGACAAATTGTGGCCAAACATTTGATCCTGTCACTGTGCTTTTCATAGCACTGCTTTAGGGTGTATTTTTGTGTGCTTTGGTTGTGTGTGTAAGCATAAGCTACAGTAGCATAATCCTGACAGTCAGTTACGTCAAGCAGCAGTGGTTATTTGTAGCTGTACCTACAGTTATTTGGTTGACCAGTCAACTGAGAGTGTAGACCACTCCAAAATGTTGCTTAAGAAGGCTGCTAATCCTTCTAATTTCCTACAGGCATGTTAGATTAGACTGTGCGACACAGCAGGGACTCAGTTGTCTGAACTCTGAGTGAACATGCACACAAGGCTTTTTTCTCATGTACCTTCATTGTTGATGTTAATTAATTTTAATTCAGAATAAGATCTCAGTCAGTTTGAATCAATGAACTAGGGCTGCAAATCTTGGTTTTGCAATATGTTTATTGACAGGGGTTGAATTTGCAGCTGTTTTGTTAATTGAAGAATGCCAGGAATTAGTCAGCTTCACTTTCTTAATGTTAGGGCTTTGATGCATTTCTGTGTCATCAGTTATAGTAAACTCAATATTGTTGGGTTTTGGACTATTGTATGAACAAAACAAGATGTTTAAGATCTAACAATGATTCTTTGAAATTAAAGAGGATAT
>CAAKHC010001516.1:63429-92014 GCA_901007825.1 Macroramphosus scolopax
GAGTCTTTCTTTGCTACACTGATGGGGAACCACACAATACTAAAGTTCAAGACAATAACAAGTTTTCAGTATCACTGCACATATTCAATACATCACAAAATGAAGAACAGCACATGAAGCGGCTGTTATAGTTTGAAGTCCAGAAATGCAATAACACAGGATTACAGATGTATTTAGTTGGGTTATACTGTAACTGTTTCTTCTTCTTCTCTTGCAGGAGGTTTTGCCATTGTTTTTTTGGTGCGGACTCATCAAGGGCTACGATGTGCACTTAAAAGGATGTACGTCAACAATGAACATGATCTGCAAGTCTGCAAACTTGAGATTCAGATTATGGTGAGTAAAACAGTCATGGAAACTGACTACTGCTGGCAGAAAACAGCTTCTTTTTGGCCTTACTAGAAGTTGGTGATTATTTACCACAAAGGAAACTGACTAGTTCTTGTAACCACACCCTGGGTAGCATGACTATCGCAGGGTGGTTTTCATCATTACTTCCAGACACTTGGCACATAGTTTGCATCTCTTTTACAGATAAAAATAAACGGAATACTTAAAACATGGATATATTCTATAATTTACCAAGCCAAATGTTTTAGTCGTGTTTAAGTAAATGAGAACTGTACTTCCATTGTTTCTTTTTTCTGTGTTTGTTTTCTCAGAGGGACCTAGTGGGCCACAAAAACATAGTTGGTTTCCTGGACTCCAGCATTACTGCAGTTGGAGCTGGCGATGTGTGGGAGGTCCTCATCTTAATGGACTTCTGTCGAGGTAAATCTGCACTCCTCCATGTCTTTCTGTCACTGCTGAATTCAAAGGTCCATAACCCTCAACTATTTACAGCATCCCGCCCTGCTCGAAGTCAAATAATCAACTTACTGCTTTCAGAACTCTTGTTTCACTCAATAGAAAAAGTGTTGTTATTTATAGAAACAGCTTTAAGCTGTACGTTCAAATATAACATCACTGTTAACATTTATTGAAGCCTCCATAAAGAGCAACAGTTATTTTATATACAACATTATAAAAATGCATTTAAATCTATCTTGCGCCACAAGCACTGAAGCTGAAGCCAGTTTTGTAAATATTCTTTTGGATTCAGTGTTTCCCCTAGGTTGACTGCTTTGTGAGTAGCTCTTCTGCCATTAGCAGCAGAGTTTCTTTCAGGCTCAGCACTACGTGCTAGCATCCTTGCCAGACAAAACCTATCAAAACATTTATATGAACAGAAAAAGTTGTGCATTAAAAACCCTGTTGTGTTACACAGGCACACTGCATTTTTAATACAGAGGGTTTAGATACACATAACTGCTAAGCACCTCAGGTGCTGTCCTTGAGCTTCTCACTGCTCTGTGGAATAAAGGTTAAATGCAGAGGCTAAATTTCATTGTAAGCTGTAGAGTGGCATTGAAGACTTTCTCCTCCTATAAAAATACATAGCATTGGTCCTCAGAAGAAACTTTGACCAAGTCTTTAGCTGATTTTTGTATCCTTTCACATTTGTGTTATGTAGGTGGGCAAGTGGTTAACTTAATGAACCAGCGGCTACAGACAGGCTTCACTGAAGCAGAGGTGTTACAAATCTTTTGTGACACATGCGAGGCTGTTGCCCGTGTGCACCAATGCAAGACTCCAATCGTCCACAGAGATCTCAAGGCAAGTCTCTTTTTCATGGTTGTGCTTATACTGCATCCTTGATGTTATTTATTGTGGCATTGATGGATTATTATTGCTGACAGATCTAACCTTGTTTTCCTCAGGTGGAAAATATTCTTCTTCATGATCGAGGACACTACGTGCTGTGTGACTTTGGAAGTGCCACAAACCGCTTCCAAAATCCACAGGAAGAGGGGGTAGCAGTCGTGGAGGAGGAAATCAAAAAGTATTTTTTTTGTTGAGCTGAACTTTAAACCTTTTATACTTTGTCTAACAAGAATTCCCAAACCAATTAGTCTGCCTCTCTTAACACCAGGTACACTACTCTGTCATATCGGGCTCCAGAGATGGTCAACCTCTATGGTGGAAAGGTCATCACAACAAAGGCAGACATTTGGGTGAGATGAAGATTCAACACAACCACCGTGATCATGTATATTCAATGTGCATTAGAAATCACTGAAATACTGTAAACCAAACTAAGTTTATGTGATATGTGTTGTTCAGGCCATGGGCTGTCTACTCTATAAGCTGTGCTACTTCACGCTTCCTTTTGGGGAGAGCCAAGTAGCAATCTGTGATGGCAGTTTCACTATTCCAGACAACTCCCGCTATTCCCAGGACATGCACTGTCTCATCAGTAAGTAAAATTGTTCCCCAGGATATACTTACTTTACTTTTTCTGTGTGTTGGTATGTGTGCATGTACAGATACTGTGATGGGAGTGGGAATTTTGTATCGTAACTGATTCAACTAAACATCCCTTTCTTTTTCTCAGGATACATGCTGGAACCCGACCCAGATAACAGACCAGACATCTACCAAATATCCTACTTTGCCTTTAAACTAAATCGACGAGAGTGTCCTGTTCCAAATGTGCATGTAAGTTACCATGGTGAGAAGAATGTCGGTAATATATTAAAAGAATAATGTTAAATGTGAACATTTAGTCCACTTCTTCATGAACCTTACGTCTCATTCCTTTCCAAAGACACCGTGACCTACGATGTAATGATATTGGAATGAGAGAATGTTATCTAGGGTTTGCCAGTTGGCTGCCCTCCATTTCTCATACTATTACCCTCCAATGTATTTATTTATTATCTCTGGACTTCCTGCCAATCCTCTGATTCAGCTAATATCTGACCCCTTAAGTAGAAGTGAAAATTGGGCAATAAATGCTTATGCATGGAACTTCCAAAATTATGCTAATGTGTATCTATGGCACTCAAAATGTTTTAATTTCTATCTCACTGATGTAAGAAATTTGAATTCTGTGATCATAACAATCTTGATCAATGTTGATCTGTTTTTCCTTTTTTTTTTAACCCTAACCCTAAGAATTTGTCCATTCCTGCAAAACTTCCTGAGCCTATCAGAGTCAGTGAAGCCGTGGCCAAAAAGAGTCAAACCAAAGCCAGGTGAGTGTCAAGCAAAACATCAGGCGCTCTCTTTATGGGAAACTTGAACATTACTAATCAGTCCTCTCTTTTTCTCACCCCAGGCTCTCAGATCCTGTTCCTACCACCGAAACCTCAATAGCACCTCGACAAAGACCCAAGGCCGGCCAGAGTCAGCCCCAGCCTATATCAGGCATTCTTCCCATACAGCCAGCCCTGACCCCACGCAAGAGACCCAATGTGTCTGCTGGAGCGCCCCAGGCAATAGGTACAAGTAGCTCTCTGATACCTCTGCAGGTCAAAGTACAAACCATTCTTCCCTGGTGATAGGGGTCTGGATTAATGATGAAAGTTATCCTGGTCTTAGTGCACTCAAACATTGTATTGGACTAAGCTTCAATTTGCCAATTCTTCAGTCATTAATTTTTTTCCTCCAGCCAGATAACTATCCTCCACTGCTTTTCTGTGATATGCTCCTCATGGTCTTCAATGATCCTAACGTGTCCCATAAAAGAGTCAGTGAGGCTGCCTTGTGTTTTAATTCCCCAGAACAGTGGAAGACACTGCCTGTGGATATTAGAATGGTACAATGAAATGAGAATATCTTTCTAAATTGGAGTAATGTTATACCTTTGCTTTAGTTTTTAAGTTTGAATCATTGGTTTTATATTTATTGTTTATCTTAATAAATTGGCCTTTAGGTATCTATTTTCAACAATTTATTGTTGTAACATCCACAGTTTCACACAGTGACCCATCTCTGGCAAAGACAGAATAGGTGTAAAGTCACATTAATATAGCAGGATACTGTCATGTTTTCTTGTAGTGATCCGTAGTCAAAGTATAGTCTATAAAGATATAGATAGTGGTATAGAATATCTTATTTAATATTTTATTTAAATGGAAATGTAGAAAACTGTTAACAAAAATATATATATATTGTGATTGTGATCAGAAATGATCAGTTAGCCAGAAATATGACCAGTTATTGAAAGTGTCTGTCCAGTTTTTTTTACAATTGTGATAGAAATGTGGTTACTTTTAAAAAGTACACCCCTTGATGTGATTAATGATGGTTCTGTTTTTTTTCTCCTTCCAGCTAACAGTTGAAATCAGTGTTTCTTTTTTTATTTTTCTCCCTTCCAGGTGTTGGTATCAGTGTCCCTCCTTCAGCTTCAGCTGCTGTCCAACCTGTTCAACAGGCTCCTGCTGCTCCACAGCTGGCGCAGACTGCCAATATGCAGCCGCAGACGACACCACAACATCAGCAGCTACTCATGAAGCAGCAGAAAGCTTTCTTAAGTCCACAGAGCAACAAGCAGGTAGGCATTACAGATGGGTACCGTGACTCTGCATTAAATGGGCCCCGGGGATAAATTATGAAAGACTGTAGTATTGATACGCTCCAATGCTATTTTTGGAGAAAAAAAGCATTTCTTCTTCTTTTAGCATGTTCCTGTTTCAATTACTAGTTAAATACATGAATCACTCAGGTAACTGCATTCCTGCAGTTTATTACATTGGAAAAGCCCTTGATGTTAACCTGTGTAATTAACCACAAAAGTAGCAGGAGAAGGGAGATGTGTTGGAGTGTTTCATTTTGAATAACTAAACTAATACTTGGACACAGTTCATATTGTAGGTTAGTTCAGATACTCTGGCATTCATCAGATTATAATAACACCACACTGTATTGAGCTTCAAATGTGAAACGCAAAGAATTCTTCATGTTTTTTCCCAATTTAATTTAACTATGCATGAATTTCCAGCTCAAAGCCTGTGTGTGCCTCCCTGTCCCTAGTTTAAAATGGGTTTCTGTCACTTTAAAAGCTGCAGCAACAATAAAAATTCTACCAGAGGTCTATTCATTGCTGCCAACAGAACCTGTGCTGTTGAAAGAAAAAACAATTTACTAATAACATTGTAGGTCGGTTAGCAGCTCTTGACAAATATCCCATCATCTCCAACCTCTGCCTTTCATTTCTCTCTCTACCTCATGTTTTCTTTTGATGTCCATTGTTTGCTGTCTAAAGAAGGAAAATAATCCTGTAAAAGACTGCGGCGCAATTAGCCATAAATCCTGACAGATTAGGCCAAAGCTGAACTGGCCTTCCTCATTGTTGGCTGTGTGGTATTCCTATGTAGAATCAACTGGCTCAGGGCCTTCATCACCAACAGCAGCAACAACAAACAGCTTCTCAGGCATCTACCCTGCTGCAATCCAAAGCTAAGCCTGTTTTCTCTGCTGTTACCCTTCAACTGCAACAGCAGGAACTACATGAAACTGCAGCTCTGCATCTGACTCCCATCCCTGAATCTGCAGTCATTGAGTCTGCTGCTGACCCACATGCTGTGGTAACATCCTCGTGCTGCCGTCTCCGGCTCTTTTGTACCAGAGTTGATTATTAGATTGTCTTTAAAGAATCACATCAATCTTTCTACTCTCCTTCTCTTCTGGGTCACTGTGGATACGATAATGGTCTCACACAGAGTATATGAAACATGGCAATGTGACTTTGAATTGGTGGTGTTTCCTTTACTTGCTGTCTTTTTCAGAATGACCTTAATCATTTGACAACCAAATCATTAATTTCCTCCTACTTTCAACTGACAAAATGATTTTACTAAAGGGCTAAGCTTAATTTTCAGTTTACTCTCAACTGATCAATTGCATCTGTTTCTGTCCAGTCGTTCTTCTTGGAATCCTTTTTCTTCAGTTTTTATAGGATTGTGGTGTTGGAGGGATTTGGAATCCATCTGTTTTGATTATTCTTCTTCAATGGATTGTGTTATGTTTGGGGATCAATTTAGGGTTTTTATAGACTTAGCAGATGTTGATATCCCTCATTGCATCACTGCATCTTTTACTACCTCTTACAGCCAGCTGGCCGGGGTTTTCACAAAGCCGGCTCGCTGACACCTCCCTCGTCGCCGAAGATGGCCCCCAAGAGTGGCCATAGACGCATCCTGAGCGATGTCACTCACAGTGCCGTGTATGGGGTCCCAGTCAGCAAGTCCACCCAGCTACTACAGGCAGCCGCAGCTGAGGCCAGCCTCAACAAGTCCAAGTGAGCAGAATTAACTCCCTTCAGTGAGGGGAGGATGAACTGCCCTTTCATTGCACTGTGTGAGCTCAGAGGGGCAATAGACAGTCCATTCATATGACAGAATTAGCAAACCTTTTACATCCCAGAGGATCCAGCTCAAGAAGAATCACTCAATTCAGTCTGTAAATAACTCTGTTCACTCACTCGTATTTGCCTCATTTGTGCCCACAGGCCTAAAACTGTCGATTTCACTGTGCACTTACCTTTGTTTATGTTTAACCCGTGTACTGTAGATCAGCCAGCACTACTCCGTCTGGCTCCCCCTGCTCGTCCCAGCAGAGTGTTTATCATCCAGGTGACACTGACAGCCCATCGGCCCGTACTTCAACCAATGCTCAGCCCAGCTGGAACCCCTTCGGGGATGACAACTTCTCAAAGCTAACAGCCGAGGAGCTGCTCAACAAAGACTTTGCAAAGCTAGCTGAGAGTAAGCTCGTCATGTCCATTGCAAATTCTCACCTGAAGCAGTATTAGAGAGTTGCAGCATCTATAACAACATTTTGCTTGAACACAGCTGCTGCACCAGGAGAGATGGCATTGGGCTCTAGTGAAAATCTCATTCCAGCGCTCAACTCGTTTTCCGGTAAGGCTTTGCTTAATTCTTCTCAGTATGTTGTCCCATGTCTTCTCATACTGCATTTATCAAGAATACATTCTCTCAATATCTACATATGGCAATTTCATTTTGAAGGGGATGGAATTCAGCTGCCATGCTGTATGAGGCCCATGTCATTAGGGTAGTTAATTTGTTCTCTGCTATCCTTATTCACTGTGAAAACTTAGACTGAAAGATCTGTTTACACCCAGGGTTCAGGTTCAAAGTTTGTTATTGTCTCAGACTCCTTGGATTTCCCTCTCTGACACAGCAGGTAATGTTCTTGTCTTAACCTTACACAGTACGAGCCTTGCTTTCGATTCTGTCAGGTCTTGGGATTATGAGTCACAGTTGTATATTTACTGAGATAGTTTCCCGAAGCCTAATTTACAACTGCTAGTTTCATGGCTGGATTTGTACACTATCCTTTCCTGTTGATATAAGAAAGCAGCCTGACAGGGACTCCTTGTCAGCTCCCATGAATAGAAGCTGTGGCTACAGCTAGATGGCATCTCATTTGCAGATCTGTGCTGTCAGTGTTGCCTAGCAATGCGAAGGACAAATACTCCTTTGTTAATTGGATTGCCTTACTGCTGGAGGAGCATGCTTACCAGGGCCACTAAGATCATGGAGAAAGTTAAGGACGCTGTATTGTTGAAATGACGACCCAGCCCTTTATATTCTTCTCAGTTTATCCTTAAGTCCTTCAGGATGTGAATGCTTCTTAGCTGTGTAACCTCCTTCTTTGCTGCTGTTTAAGGTCAGAACTGAGAGGATGAAATGTTTATGTTGTTGTGTAATCAGGGTGTGGTTAATCTTCCCTACCGAGCCTAAGCTGCCTCTTTCACTCTTTCTATAATTGACATAGTAGGCACACAAGCACACACAGTTGGACTTCAGCTGATGGAGCGAGCAGAGACCCATCTGAGTTCTTCTGTTGACATAAGATGGACACAGAACCACATTAAGAATAAATATGCCTTTGTAGGAGTAGTTGCAAAACTACTGATGGATATACAGCATTTATAATATTAAATTTGTCCTTTATTGACTTTAGTGGAAGATTTGGCTTTTTTGACACTTAGAAATTGTAGAATGCTTTTAATCAGTGATGACCTCTTTCTTATAGTGAAGGGGACAAAAGGTCACATCTGCTGTGCCATTTTCTGAGCCAACACATTCCTTGTCTAAGACCCCCCACCCCTATTTTTCCCCCATAGCCGTTTTCTGTAAGTATAAGCTGTGGTGAAAAGCATTGAATTTGTTATATCATGCATGGACGACTTTCAACTAATCAAATCTGTCATTTCCACTAAGAGTTGATTAGAAGGTTTTATCTTTGGTGTATCAGGAAAAACTGTTTGTTCTTCTCCCTAACAATAATGTCCTCTGCTCAGTTGTGTGCACTGGTCCCCTGCAACATAAGCTGATTTAGCATGTAGCACTCGATGCTCATTTTGGAAGTGTGTCATGTTTGGACAATTGAATGTTGTCTGTACCTAAAGCTTGTACTCAAAGAGTGTGATAAATTCTTAATGGGCTAATGCACGAATCTTGCAATACGCACAGGTTTGATCCAGAATTGTGCGTACAGACTTTAATAACTTGTCTGTCATTTATCAATACTTTCAGTATTCACAATAGGGTAAGATTGCTCTTGACCACCGGTTAGCCTTTGTACACAAAACCCATTTTTGTGTTAGGAAATATTAAAGCAATAATTAACTATTTGACCTTAAAATAACAGCTTCAAAATCATTTGGTGGCACACGGACTTGTAAAAGGGAGAATGGCGTCTCTTTCATTCCCACTCTGCACCCGAACACCTGCTCTTGCACTTTTCAACTTGCAGTGACCAGGCAGGAATTCTGATTGAGGACTTATGGCACCAGAAAATCTGTACAAATTCTCTGTACAGATATCATGACAGAGGTAAATGACAGAAGATGAGGTAGAGGGAGGAAGATAAAAAGAGAGATGAGATCCTTCCCTGCTGCTTGTCACTCAGTGAGTGCAAAGCTAGCTGTTAGTAACTGCAGTCTAACACAACTGCTGGGAGTTCAGGTTGAGAGGAAGCAGCTCAAATCACCACTGAAGTTTTAAACACACCTGAAAGGTCTGATATATGCTTTGTTCTGCAAAATATTTTACTGATCCATCCCTTTCATCTTTTTAATGTGTCATATCCCTTTTCTTGCATTTTGAAGTAACCTAGGCCATCGTGTGTAGGTAGTATTCACTGTTACATTTAAAATGGGTTGTCGGTTGTGGCTCGCAAGTCTGTTGGGTTTAATTTGATTAATGCACTTATTCTGTATCTCAAGGGGAAATTTCTGTCTGCATTTAGCACAGCTGTTGATAGTTGTGAACATGCAAACACTCAGTGCGCACACACACTGGAGCAGTGGGCAAACACTAAGCAGCTCCCAGGGAGCCGTTTGGTCTAATGTGGCTTGCTTCATTGCACAGCTGTGAATGTTGAGGAAGGGGAAAGTGTCCTTTTAGTCACCTTGCCCACATTTCTCCTGCCAGTCCAGGAGATTGAAAAGGAACCTTTTGGTACCAAGTTTTTTCTGACTTAGAGCCCACCAGCGGGTTGTTCCCTTGTGATTATTGGAACTTTCCTGCAGACACACACACTCAATTTAACATCAAACATGATTTATGGAAAGTTCCGGGTGGGTAAGAACAGATTTGTCTCTCCGGGCATGTTTTATGAATCACGTATCGGTTTTCTTTTATTAGGGCCCGAGCACAGAGTGTGCGAGGACCTATTGAAACTGTACTTTTCCTTTTATTCGTTTTTTCAAGAACAAATATAACATAAAACACATCTGTGCATGAGACCCAATTTTATCTTCAGTATTTGTTTGGTATTATTTTGGCTTAGTTCTTTCCATGCATGACATCTCACTCCACTAACTGGTCTTGGAGTGTATGGCTGTGGTGGTCAGACTTTTGTACATATCAAGCATGTAATATTCTTTGGATTGATTATTATAGCAACTAATATAAGCCATGTATATTTCCATTACAATTATATATTAAGTGTTTATCTTTCTTGGTCTTGCCAAGAAGTTATATTTTCCTGCATTGTTAGACCTTCATGTCGTTTTTGGTTTTCTGCTCCTTTCTTTGTTTTTTTCCAAATCCTCCCTCATTGCCCTTTTCTTTCTCTTGCCATCTATCATTACACACCTCCATCTTCGCTGTTTGGCTCGCTCACAGAGAACCTGATTGAGGGGCTGCAGTCCCCCGAACCTTCTCTCCTGCTCCCTGACCTCTTAACTGTGGCTGTCCCGTTCAGTAGTTCTGCAGAAGGCGCCACCAATGGTACCAGCTCCTTTCTTGTCCCCTGCCCTGCCACTGCTCTAAAATTCCTTCTCTGCTCTGTGTTTCTTTCTTGCCTTTCTCCTCCTCCTTTTTCTTTCACATGCTTATGAACTCAGAAAGACCCTTAAGGGAACAGAGTGAAGTCTACAATCCTACATCAGTTTAATCCCTGTTTAATCTGTTTTCTTGCTCATTATTAATTTTCTTCCTGCTGTTATCTCCGCGTAGTGAAAACAGAGGTCTGTGTGGATTCACTGATTCCTGGTTTGCAAGCCCCCCAAGCCCAGCGCCATTCAGGCCAGCCAGAGCTCATCTCTGCCAGCATGCCAGGTTAGCATTCTGGACCACGGTAGAGGAAATCAACAACTTAACTAAACTAACAGTATTTTACCAGTTAACAATGGTAACTGTTTCCAGTTGTGGTCACAATTCTCTTTTCATTGGCTGAAGTCATTTTGACATATTTATTATTATTATCATGGAAAGCAAAAATGTATAATTTACCCTCAAAGCCCAAAGTCGTTCTTCCAGCGGCTGGCAACCAGGATCTTGCAGCGTATATGATGTGAGGTTTTCCGCTCACACTGATAACTCATTTTTATTGTAAGGGCTAATTGTGCTGTAAATTGATCTTCTTGTTTACATTCTTCTCACTAATCAATATTAGCAGAGGAGGAGGCTGGCGACTCATACAGAAAGTGTAGTTCCTGCTGCACTTGACTTTGACCTCCTACCTTGTAGTTTGAGATTGTTTTCTACGGGACACTGCTCCCTCTGGGGGAACTGTCATTTTTCTTCTGGAAAAGAATTTCTTCTGCTACTGATGACTCTATGCTTGCAAAGATAAAACAGTCAACTGTCTTACTAACAAAATGCTCCTCAAGCTAACAATCGTATAACCTTGACTCCTTCTCATTCTGGCTTTGCCTCATCCTGTCTTAGACTCTTTAATTGGGGAGGACTGCGATCTGTTATCTCATACTTCTCCTCATGGAAACCAGTGTGTTTCCGCTCTCCCTTCCTCCTCCTGCTCCTCTGCTCCCCCTGGCTCTGGCTCTGGATCCTGCCTGGAGGATCTGACACCTGGTCAGACGGCCTCTGGTAAGCCTTCCCCTTTGCGGCACTCCTCATCTGTCTTCATGCCTGTTGGGTGTTACTGCCAGTGAAACACTCGAGAACCGCAGATCTTTCCCTAAACAGGAGAGCTTGTTCAGAAAGACCAAATTAAAGCTGATACATTCGGTATGAAAATGCAATTGGACACATTCAACGACAGCTTTAGACCCTTGACTCATTTTTGGAAGAGCCAAAATTGCTCCCCATAATGCATGGCTTTAATTACTGTTACTGCCCTGGCCCCATCTATTTTTTAATCTACTTGCACCCTCCTTTCTTTGTTGCTCTTTTCTTTCGCTGACTTAACTTATTTCCCCTTCCATCATGCTTCACTTCCACTTCCTTCACCGCAGACTCTACTTTCCTCATGTCGTGTGGGGAGAAGGGCAATGATGACGAGTTTGACCCTATCCCTGTGCTCATCTCCAAAAACTCAAACCAAGGTAAGATTAACCGAACCCAAAGATGAGCACTCACACCTGCTGCAGCCCGATTCTGTGCCACAGCTCACACGAGTGATGAATGATTTAGCCTCCCTTTAAAGGCCTTGTCAGCATAGCTCGTTCTGTGGCTGTTGATGTGAAGTCTTGTAAGGGTGTGCTTGGCACATTAATGCTTCATCCCATCAAGCTCCCACACGAGTGAGATTGTTATTCTTTTTCTTATATCATACTTCCAGTGATCCTCCACGTGCTGGTGTTTGGCTCTTTGTAGTTTATCCTGAAAGTCTCCATATGTTAGATTGGCATTCCTTTACTCTTCCCCTGTAATGATGCAGCTGTATAAAGATTATCCCAGCTTACTCTCTACCTCTTTCTCTTTCTCTTCCCCTGCCCCCCATTCATGCATTTTTCCCCTCATCCTCATTCACTCCTTGCTCTTTTTTTCTTGCATACAATCTTTGTTAATATTACTTATTCTTTTGCTTGTCTTTCACAATCTCTTTCGGCTCTTCCATGCCCATCTCTTTGTCTGTCTCTCTCTTTCTCTGGCACGTTTCAGGTGGTCACTCGCGCAGCAACAGTGGCAGTTCAGAGTCCAGCATCCCCAACTTGGCCCGCTCCCTTCTGCTGGTGGATCAGCTCATCGACCTCTAGAGGGGGTGGGAGAGGTCCAAGGGGCAGTATGCAATCCTAACGGGGGTGGGGGATATGGAAGCTGTGGCACCCAATGTAGCACCTTATGAAGTTAAACAGAGGAGATTGGTTCAGTGGGAACTTTCTCTTTATGTGCCACCTTGGCCTCGACTCCATCTCTAGTTGCCTGATATGCTGGTTTCATACAACTCTGCAGGCCGTTAACATTCCCATAGTGGTAAAACACTTCCATCAATGCCTGAGCATATCGTCTGCCACTGTCCTGGCCTCACGATGGTCTTTCTCATGCTTTACTCATACTTGCATTAATCCCTCCTCGAGTGTACTGCCATGTTTGTCAGCTTTCATCATATGCACATCTTTGACTGCTTGATCACAGCTGCATTGTGTACGTGTTCGGGGTTGAAGCTTTATTTAAAACAGCCACCTACAGGCATTCTCTCTTGTGTCAGGGGTCTGACTAAGAGTGAATGCTGCAGGCCTCCTGGATAATTGTATGCACTTTCCTAAGAAAACGTATATCGTCTCATACATCTACTTCCTGTCCAAGCAAATACAGCACCTTGAGCGACCCACTGGGAGCTGTTTGAACTGATGTAACCAGTTTGGCTGTAAACCAATGATGACAAACTGTCTCTCTTGACAGGTTTCTCAAATTTTCATGGTTTACTTTTGTGCAGTTGCCTGCATATTCCATACGTTTGTTTGAGTACGATCTCAGTGAACACACACAGAACTGTCATAGAACGTCTTTATAATTCTATGAAACTAGTCCGAGATAGATCAACAAACTTACTTTGTATGAAGAGCTGCAGCTTGACGCTGAGTATCGTATAGGGCGATATTTCTTCCAAAAAAGTACAGCTGCAAATCAGTTGTGATGCTGTGTGAAACTGCTCAAACTGGTGAAGCCTGACTTAACGTGGAACAACGTGGCTGCACTGCCACAGAAGGACGCTTTCACTGTCAGCATTATCTACAATATACAGTGACGCCATTAGTAGTAGGTAGCATTTCATGAACACACTTTAAATGTACAGGGCAGGATCATATTTTTGAGCTGTCAAGATTAGCAAAGCAAAATTAAAAGGGAACTAGTTTAATTGAACTATAGCCATGCCAAAGCTACAGGAGAGATTTTATCATAATGCTATGTTTCAAGTTATACCACGTGCTGTTATTTTTTTAGTGTGTAATATTTAAAGGCATTTCATCGATCTTGGTTTGAGTAAAAGTGACAGTTGATCGTGCTCTAGAATGAATGTATAAACTGAGTACAGTTGTGGTATATGTAAAATGTATAGGGATCTATAGATAAAGAAAACAACTGAGTAAACGGTGTCAAAGTCCTGTCTTATCTCTCTCATGTGAAGCATCCAAGCTTTTAGATGTCATCATCGATAAGTGAAACAAATGCTTCTGACTAGCTCTGAACCCCAGTTCTTTCCATACCACTGATCATGTAAGTTACATACATGGCCTCCTTATCAGACAGCAAACGGAGTTCCTGACGGACTTAATCTGCTGATAGCTCTGTGGCATCTGTCTCCTCTGACTCGTTCTCTCACATTTGGCTGCTGATTTTAAGTTTTACGCGTTGACGTAAGCGTCTGACATCTTTTTATTGTGGCTCCAGCCAAACACTTCATCACGCAAGCACTGTTTCTAGACTATCCCACCGTGGATTAATAATCACTTACAACCGTGACATTGAAATAGAAGCAGAACTTTGTGATCTCATAATACTCTTAGTACAAAAAGGACTTGCTCTTTTTTAATACACTCTAATACACAAACAGAATAGCACAGTGTTCATGATACCACTGGTTTAAGCTGCAGGTTTCCTTTTGTGTGTTTTAGGGCCTCGATCATTTTCTCCTCCCGCTGCTACACGTTTCAATGGTTTGCCATAGGCATCAATAGTGTAAGATTTGGCATTGGTAAATAAAGCTATGCTCTGATCTTTCTCTTCATCTAATGTTCCATTTATGTGGCTGATCTATGCAATCCTACAGTGATGCTTCGTGTTGCTATCAGACGCTACAGCGCTGCATCCTATTCTAGCCTTGACCGTAGAGTTTGACTTGTGTTGCTGTGTGAAACCAATGTACTACTTGTGCTGGCTGGGTTGAACTGGTGATAGGTATAAGACACATACTTCATGATATCAAAATGTTTGACATGGATTAGCAGGACCAGTATCTAGTGTGTACTTCTATTTTTATGAATTAAGGTTCAAAAAGAGAGACACTGAATAAAATACATTCTTGTGAATTTAAAGTCTCCTTGAGTCACATTTTTCAAACCTGAAAGAGAAAGAGACGACCGCCTTTACTGACAGTCTGTATTCTTCCTGCCATCTTCATTGTCTTGGTTAGACCTTCTTAGTCTTAATTAGTTTTCCTTCGGGAAGCTAATTAGATTCTCTAATCTGAGCCCACATTGATCTTTTTCGGCCATTAATGTCAACGCTTCTTAGCACCTTAATCATTGTGTGTTGTGCACCATCGAAATACATTTACAACTCTTAGTACACATCATCAGACACTTGTCTGACAACATGTCCCTTCTTCTGGCTAATTGAACTTTGCCTTGACATTTAAACCTTTTCTTTCTTTTAACCTTTATACGTGTTTTTGTCCCAATTCTAATCCCTCAGTCGTTGTCTGTTTCCTGAATGTTGCCAGAGGTTTTTTTTACAAATGAGATTTCTGTTCAATGCTAGCATTTACTTTGTAGAAAAACCTAAGTATTTGTTTTAGAGTACCTCTACTTGATTACTTAGTGGTTAGCGTCCTTCTTGCTTTTATCCCATTACCTTTGCTCCGTATTGCCTGACTGAAATCAGCTTCACCCAGTTTTTATGTTCCAACTTCGTGAAATGCAAACATATGAAAAGTTTAGAAATGTGGAAATTATGAGCAAATACAGTGAAACATTACCATTTGATTTTTTTCCAGTAACTTCAGTATCATCTCAAATGGCATCGTCAGTGTCAAAGTTACAAGCAAACTATACTCTCACGTTTAATGTTTAAATACATTTGAGAGGTTCAAACATCGTATTTCTCGTCCACCTCTTGTTAGGTTGCTCCACAGACTGTACAGTCAACAGCTGCACCAACGCAGATTTATCATAAATAGGCTCTGGTCGAGTTAAAAGACACAATTGTTGAATGAAGCGATCCAGTCAGGTAGTGATTTAAAAGAGAAACTGGTGTTTTCCTTTTAATGGCTTCAACTAACATCTTCCCAAGAGCTGCCAGTTAACAGCCGCTGTCATCACCTCTGAGGTAAGATTGATCTGACTCTGCTCATCGGTGCACACCTGTCTGTCCCTAACTCCTCCTACCGATGCAGCAAAGGCTCTTTGCCCTTGTTTCCACAGACCTACTGACTCCCTCTAATCTCACTTAAGCGCAATCGCTTCTAACAACAACCATTGAAATTGTTTTGGAAGGTTGAGTGAAGTGGAAGCTGCAGCTGTTTGAGACCAATTTGTGGAAACAAGGTTATTTGTTTTAATGATAAATCCGCACACTCTTATCTGTCGTATGTGACGTGTTCCGACTAGATTGTGTTTGTATTGTCGTAGTCTTGTTCTGGTTCCTCACTGTTTGGTCGTTCTCATTGATCCTGCAGTTGTCAGTACGTCATGTGCGACTGAGGTTTGATGGGCTGTTAGAAATATGCACCTCAGTAACGATTACGGCACATTTCATGTAGATGTCATTAGATGTGGACCGTTAATTTGTGTTGTGTTCACCTCTGATCTGTTTCTCTCCCTGTCTGCTCTCTAATACAGAAGTACAAGAGGAGAGTAATGGCTACTGTGTGCTCGGCGTGGAACAAGACACCGAAACTCCAGAAGATCCTCAAGCAAATGACACATGTGTTCACTCCAGCGATGAAGATGAGGAAGAAGAAGCCCAGGAGGAAGAGCGGCAGGATGGGGAAGCCACTGAAAGTCCTCCAGCTACCCATGACTGCAGCGGCTCCATACCCCTACTGCTGGACTCTGAGGATGAGGAAGAACAAGGAGCTCAGCTAATTATCCACTCGTCACCACAGCCCAGCATTGAACCATCGCCTAATATCTTCCAGCAAAATGTAGCAAGCACCTTCGCTCCGAATCCTTCCCAGAATGATACTGAGCCACCAAAGGGGGCAGACGTTACTGCAGATGTCTTCTCAAAAGCCCCCTTTCGTACCGTGCAGGAAGAAGCAAGTGATGTTTTTGCCAATGCTCCGTTTCCACTTGCAGCTCAGCAGCTGGACGTGTTCTCTCAGGCTCCATTTGCAAAGAAAAAGGAGACCACAGGAGCTCAGTCAAAGAGCACATACCCAAATGCAGCTGGAGTTCATGCTGTAACCCCTGAACAAGGGGTGTTGGGACAGGTTACCTCACAACCATTCCGCCCACAAGCTCTAGCCAAATATTCACGTCATTTTGAGGGACCTGCGCTCCCACAGCCCGTAGCAAATAATACAGTCGTTTCTAATGTGAGCCAGCAAACTACAGTAGGATCTGTCCCTGTTGGGCCTCTTCACTCATGGAACTCAGAAGTAAGTGCTGTAGACCCCTTTGTCTCTGCACCTTTTCACCTCAAAGCCTCGCAAGAAAAGCCCTAAATGCACACTCAGGGTGAGAGCAGTGGGTACCAGCGCCACTGAATTATGCAAGCTATAACAGGCAAACTGCATGCTGTCACCAGCACTGCAGCTGGACTGCAGGCGTGCATGCGATCTTATTCTTAGAGCAACATTATGCAACTATTTTACATTAAATAACAGCTTCAAATCATTTTGATGGTACACTGATTTGTAATCTGGAGAATGCGGCTCTTTCACTCTGCAGCCTAATTGCCTGTTCTTGCACTATGTAACTCCAGCTGATCGGATACGATCATCAACGAGAATGGGCATGCATGCGCGAGTTACCCAAACATGACGTTTTCCTTAACCTAACCAGACCATATTTTAAACAGCATTACTTTTTAACTGTGATTTGTAGCAGGTTTGGAAGGCACTGCTGCTGCCCTACACTACTGTCACATTGGGCAGCGACACCAATTATGGGTAAACTTGAACTGCCAAACGGCAGCATGGCGAGTGATGTCACAACAATAAAACCAAAATATCCTCTCCTTTGCCCCAGTCTCGTGGTAAAAGTCTGCTCTTATTGAAATAATGTTTTCCTTCTGTTAGAATAGTGCACATAGAATATTTAGGCACCCTTGTAGCTCAGATATCAACGGAACATTGAGCACCAGAATCCTGTAATTACCACTTGTGGCAGCAGAGGCCGCTGTTCCTCAGCAAAAAAAAAGTTGAATTTTGTTCATACAAATAGCTCAAATAAGTTCTGATAGTAAAACTGACACGACTCCTTAATACTTTTAATTTTCTTTGCCACAAAGCTCACAATCATGATTCATCCTTTTGGTACGATCGTCTAAGCAAAGACGTTATGGTGATCAAGCATTTTAAGATTGTTGTCTTGCCTACCTCAGTTTATCAGCGCTAAAAGATTGTCTGCAGCTTTGACAGGTTTAATTCCTTTTGTATACCAGCTGTACTGTGACAATACTTTCCTTCCTCTGATGCTTTAGTTCTCAGAAAAGGACGTCTTGAATCCCCAGATTGTAACTCCCCAGAAAGTTGACAGAGGACAAGACACGTTGCAGCACAAACATCAATGTTCAGTCGCTTCAGTTCAGAGTTCCTGAGGAAATTCATCTGCAGTGACATGAAACTAGAATTATTTTGATTCCCTTACAAGTCTGTGAGTGAAGTCACTGGTTTTGTTCTTTATATCTGACAAGTTGAATCTAAGCAGATGCTGGATAATGATTCAAGGCAAGGATAATGATTCACGGTGTCTTTTGTTTCATTCCAAATGTTTGAGTCATGTGTGTTAAATTGCAGGTCACTGTTCTGTCTCTGATGAGAATGGAATATCAGTGTTTATTCCATGGGACTTACCGCCGTTTATGTAAAATGCATTATAGAAATTTCTTTACATGTAGAAGATTCACCACTTCTGTCGCTCCCTGATTTACAGGACATTATTCCTAAAGCCTTACACTCACCGACACACTTACCTTTTCGTACATCAGACAACGACAATTATATCACTTTTGCCTTCTTTGCCCTCCTAAAGAAAACTGCTGCATTAACATCATTCTATTGCACTCACACTCGGCACAAAAAACAATCATGTCTGCCGTATACAGTACATATGCACTATGATTTTCATTCAACTCCTTAATACATCAATATTGTAGACATTTATTTAAACTTCACATAATGGCTCACTCGCTCCGATGAATAACTGAGATGACAACTCCTGCGTCAATTTCCTGCCATCACATAAATATCTACAGCACTTATGCATCAGTTTCAGTCAGGGTTATGGCGTTATGGTAGTAGAGATTGGTGACCAATCGATGACACTCCTTTTAGAATGAATTTCCATCGAAATATTTTATTGTTTGTGCTTTGTAAAATCATGGAGCACTTGTTGGTTCTCACCATTGCACTTTTAAGAGACCTGTTGCAACCCAAAGTTTTAATTCAAATTTTCCTCCTTTGCAATGTAAAATCTTGTTTTCATTTCTTTTTGAAGTGAACAATCTTTTCTTTTCTTTTTTTTTACAAAAACTTACTTTTCCCACCCACCTTGTATAAATGAAGGTTGCACATATTCACTGACGGTGTCAGGGTTCTGTATGGAATGGGTTTTGATTGTAACACAGCTGTAAAATGTATTTTCAAACCAGTGTTGTATAGGAAACAAAAGGATTCAATAGCTGATATACTGTTGGATGGAAAGCACTCAAAATACTTGTCATGCTGCACAGCCTGCCTTTTGAAATATGTTGTAAGTCATTCAAAGATATATTAAATGAATGTAAATCAGATTTTGCTTCACTGTTGCATTTATTTATCATGTGCTTTGAGGTGCCTGGGAGTTTTTTGATTATGTTCCTTTTACTCCATTCTGTTTTTGTGACTGCCTTTTATACTCAGATTTTACACAGAAACGTGATTATATTATCAAATATACAGTAATGCATTACTGTAGATTCAACAACCATGTTGAACAGCAGTTTATAAAGTAGTGGGTTTTCTCCACCTCAACCACCTACAATATCTAAATGCTACTGGCTGTTTAACTCAATCGATCCAGTATCATATTACTCAAGAATCATTAGCCCATGACAGTTTCCCCCGTGACTCAAGTAACACTGAACGCATCACTTACTGGCAATGGTGGTGTAGTTTTCTGTAATACTCCGCTAGAGGGCAGTAAGAGGCATACGCATGCCGGAAGTTAACTGGCTTTTCCGTAGAAGAAGAAGAAGCAGCTATTTGGTTCTTTTATCACCGCGCCAATATTCTTTACTGAGTATGCTGTAAAAGTAAGTTGTAATCTTTACTGTATATGAAATAGAATATATTTAAACAGAATTAGCGCTATTAAGAGCTAGCTAGACGTTTTTCTTGCCCGTTTCCCTGGGCGCGCCTTCCTGACCGGAGGTGCTAGCTCACGTTGACAAGTGCCCGCTGGTTTGTGTTAGGTCATTAGATGGATAGTTCATCAATTTCACCGCCTGACTTGGTCTAAATGTGTGTGTTTACTTGGCATGGACAGGTAAAATAAGTTGTATTGCCTTCCCTGAGCACCATGGCCACTCAGAGGGGGCTTTCCCAGAGCAAAGAGACTCTGCTGCAGAACTATAACAAGAGGCTGAAAGATGATATCAGATCCATCCTGGATAATTTCACCGAAATTATCAAAACTGCAAAGGTACCGCGTGCATCTCAGCGCTCCCGTTACTGATATTTCTTCCCCCTCTCTGTTTCACCATCATGTATACGTGTTGAATGTGTATTTTTGAAAGCATCTCACCCTCCTGTGGGTCTTTCCTGCCTCCATACACGAGTCATGTCAATTGGTTACACTGGTTTCTCCCCTCAGATAGAGGATGAGACACAGGTTTCGCGAGCAACCCAAGCAGAGCAGGACCACTATGAGATGCACGTACGAGCAGCCAACATTGTAAGTAAAGCAAGACCTTTAGGAGCCAATGACATCTGCTACCAAAGCGACGGGACTCAGTTCAAACCCTTATGGGCTGTAAAAGTGGTTTATGTCTCTGCTTTTACATGGTTTTACTATTTTTGTTACCTTAGAGAGCTCTAAAGATTCATGCAATACTGCCTGACGGTGTCACGTGTGTCTTTTCAACTCGGTTGATCCCAAAATTCTGAAATTAAAAATGGGCACAACAAGCAATAAAATAATAAATAGTTCTCACAAAATAAGATTATTCGAGTAAAAAAACAAAATACACACATACAATATACATGAGACAAGTGGATGTTTAAACTTGTAAAATGCTTACTACTTATTGTCGGCGGTAATTTGAAAATATTTTCAGTCCAGAAACAGAAAAACAAATACAAATACTAAATTGTTTTCGCCCCTTATTTGTGTTATTGTATCAGGTACGTGCGGGCGAGTCCCTGATGAAGCTGGTTTCAGATCTGAAGCAGTTTCTGATCCTTAATGACTTTCCATCTGTGAACGACGCCATCAGCCTCCAGAACCAGCAGCTCCGCTCACTGCAGGAGGAGTGTGATAAGAAGCTTACCTCGCTCCGTGACGAGATCGCCATTGACCTGTATGAGCTAGAGGAAGAATATTACTCCTCCAGGTACAAGTAGGCTCATACCTGCCCCCCATCCCATCGCTCTTCTGTTGTCCCATGCCCAGCACCATGTACTGTCTCACCCTCACCATTCACCATTGGGCCCTGTTTCCCTGACAGGGCTGAATTTATCTCCTCTTCATTCGTCAGTCCAAACTGTAGACAATTCCTAGCCGAGGCTCACTGGATACACGCCATACATAATGGAGCTCAACCGTCTAAGTGATGTTTCATTGAGTCTGATAAGAAAATGCATTGACTTTTTCTGTTCAATGAAATGTGTTGTGATTGGTCACGTTTGGAAAGAACATCAGCAGTACGACTGAATATCAGCAGGGAAAATGTTTTTATCTTGAATTTTGAGAGCTCAGCATCTTCTTGGGACATTTGATACAGTTACTGGCATGATTGGAAAACTAGATCAATTTTTGGGTGAAAACTATAAATGATAAAATTGAGAACAGAAAGTATTTCTGGTCAAACGGACTTGAGCTCCTGAGGTCACAGCTTCCAGTTGACTGGAGAGAGATGTTTTGACAAGCACTGTTGGTACACGGAAGAGGTTCTTGATTTATTGGATTGAAATTGAGATCATTGCTTTTACTTTATTTAGAATTGAAATATTTTTTTAACTTCAAGTCATAACCTGAGTGCCAAGCCAGATAATAAGTTGGTTTCATGAATGAATGGATCTAGTCAATGAAGAAATAAAGTTCCCTTCAAGTTGAAAGTATATCAGAAAATGTACATTTTCTATTTAAATCATAGCTACAATGGTGCCCTATACTTCATTTTGAGGATAGCCAGCAACATTGGACTCAACTGGTTGCTTTTTATTAAGTTTAAGGTTAAATTTAAAGTTACTAATATTTTTATTTATTCCGTCCCAAAGACCACAAGCGACTCAGGCTGTTACCATGCAAGCAGTGTCAGCCACACATGGTTGTACATGTGTACCAGTAGACCAAGCATTATTCAGAAATAAAATAGAAAGAAAATGCTCTAGTAGTTTGTCGTGTTTTTATGTGAGAAAGCATTGAGCGGTGTCTCTTTCCTTTTTCCAGCATGCTGGGTGCGAGCCTTGATTACTCGCTACATTTGCTCTGCTTTCCCCTCCATCAAAAACTAATCTGCCCAACGCAAAGTCAGCAGTTGATCAGTCAAACCTCTAATAGCGCTACATTAATAAACATGTCTTGATCCACGTTCCAGTGCTTTTGCATAACCTCCATGCTTGTCTGTTCTATCGGATGTGTGCCTTTATCTGCTCTTGTATGTGTATGAATGTGCTTATTCTGACCTGCTGCTCTTGTCTGCTTCTCTCTTTCTGCTCTATGCTCATTATTTGCCTCCTACTACTTCCCACTCTGCAAAGCTACAGTCAGTGGGACAGCACTGATCTGCCCTTGTGTGAAGCCTACCGGCGCCGGGACAGTTGGGCCTCCCCAGGCAGCAGCTGCAGCTCTACCCAGGGGGAGCGAGAGGACGTGAACGGACCTCCTGCACAAGACACAAACCCTCAACACCACCTCAACGGACACAGTAACGCATCTACAGAGAAACCATGAGGAGGATATTGGACACAGACTGGATCACAGAACACTGTGCTTTGTTTGGACTAAAGCAGTGTTGCTAATTTAGTTTTTCTTACGCACTGTCATCTAGGGTTTAATTAGGTTTGCCACTGTTTTGTGTGGTGGACTTGCAATCAGATGTGAATAAACAAAAGGTTTGGCATTGAGGGCGTACTTCGCATGAAGGTGTAATGCAGGAAGAGTACAACTTAGAAACTGTTGAACAAAACAGACATATGCTGTAAAACCTGCCATGTTGCATTCCTCTGGTTTTAATATGTATACACGGTGTGTCCAATTCTGAAATACTAAGAAGTAGACAACCTTCCAAGTTTCTTGCATATGTTTGCTGCATTAAAATAGAAAATCTATGGAATGCTTTCAGTACTTTGTGCGGACACACTGTCCTGAGCCTTGAGTGTTGTAACTCGTCTCTTTGGATAAAAACATCTGGCAAATGAGTAAATGTACAAATATTCATTTATATTTCATGCTGGCCTTGGCTCATGTACTGAATGTGGTCATTTCATTTGTAAAAGCAGATTTTTTTTTTTATGGTTTTTGTTTTTTTCACTCCAAGCACTGATGCAAGTAAATATCAAAGAAGACATTGTGGGATTCATGTTTTTAATAAGACAAAACTCTAAAGCTAGAAGTCGAGACTAAACAGTTGACTAAAATGTGTAAATTACATTTCAGAGTTCCTCTGCTGAAACAGGAATACAACTCAGTATAAAACCTGTTTTCATTCAAATCTCGTTGGTTTTCATATGTTCATTTCTTCAATTAAACTGAATTTGAATTATCATATTACAAAAGCAAGTAAACGGTTCATCAGTAGAAGATATGTACAATATGTACAAAGCACAAGACTCATGGGTGTCTCACAGTGAGAGCTGGAGGCCTCGAGCTCTGAGAAGATGGATATCATGTGTTTGCTTTTTTCTAAAATCTTCCAACATCTCAGTATCGTCTGTTCATCTTCTTGAATTTCTCATAGTGGTAGTCATCTGTTGCCTTTTCGTTGTTTGGACGTTTGCGGTAGTTAGGTGGTGTGGCAACTGTGAAATAATGGGAGACATCATAAACCTGAGTCAGACTGACAACCAGTTATTACATTTTTAAAAAGAAGTCGCAAAGGGCCCAGCCAATGCCTGTCAAAATATATGCAATTAGGACTATATTCAAACACTATACAGAAGTGGGTTGACACCCTACTTACTTTCTGGACCGGGTTTCTCAGTGTCACCCACACGCAGGGGCCTTGCTTTGGGCTCTTCTCTGTGTCTGTGGTGCCTCTGTGGTGCATTCGCATCCTCATGATAGACTGAGAGAAAGCATTTGGATAGTTAGCTGACCTTTCCCCTCATTACCTCATAGGGTAGTCTCAGTGTTAAAGCCACCAAATATATTGACAACTCACAGCGATTGTGCTGGACGTAGTTCACGGCGATGTTGGTGGGTACAAATGATGTGCCATTGTCTTTTTTCTTGTTCCTCTGTTCGGCCAGCAGCTTGGCTTTCGCGTCTTCTGTCTGGATAATGTTTTTTATCTTTGCACTGGGAAAGAAATCAAAGACACAACAGGTTATCCATAATCTTCCATCCTTCCTTTTATCAACTTCTCTGATGTGTCTCCATGTAGAATATCTTGCAAACAACAAGACATACTAAATATACAGATCATTGAGATAATTTCATCTCTACGTACTCGATGCCCAGATCCACCTCAGGGATTCCGCTCAGCATCTGATTGGATAACATCTCCTCCGTCTTTTTTGCAGAGTTCACTCTGATGCTCTCAGGCAGCTCATACAAATGGTCCTCTGCATTTTTCACCTTAACCTTTTGTTCCTCAGCTTCCACAAGTCCTTTCTTCCTTTTCAGCTCTGTCTCAATGTACTTCATCCTGTGTGGATAGATTTGTAAATAAGATATAATTTGAATATTCATATCACTCTTGAAAAAGTGATCAAGTTTATACAACATAAAGTGTTGATGCTAATTTCTAATGTGTAACAACTTTCAAACTAATCCTAAACTTCATGGAAACAAATGCAGAGGTTTTGGAAGGTTTGGAATATTCCTGCTGGGACAGAGAATAAACACGAAATGACAGAGCAGAAGACTTTTCATACACAGAATGGCTTATACAACTCTAATGCATAATTTCCTGCTAGCATTGTTTTCTGCTGCTATTGAAAGTGTGCAAGTAAGTGTGTTAGGTCACAAGTGAAAACCTTGCTTACATGTCTGCATCTTCATCTCTCCTGTTAGTTTCGGCTGAAAAGGAGGTTCCCAGGTTAAGATCAGTCTCTTCTTCCGTCCTGCATATGAAACAAAGGTTGCCTTAAGTCAAAGCATGTCATTAAAAAGACACATTTTGTTATTACATATATAATTGTTAAAGAATTTGTTAAGTATAAAAAATATATGAACGTAGTCAATTCTACTTACATGTCCCTATTTCTATCTTTGACTTTCTTCATGTCTACAACCCCTCCAGTTTTCAGCTTGAAAGGGTCATTCTGCAACAAACGTTAATTTTTGACTTAATAAATATCCAATTAATCAAACAAACGTACAAGTTAATTCAAATTAAGTACACTTTTGAAGAGGCACTCACATCAATCTCAGCCTCTGGTGGGAGCTTTTCTCCAACCAGCAAGGCAGTCACGCTAAACAGACGAAGCATGGATATTAATTCACATCCCACGTGTGTCAGTATATTTCAGGGACTTAAACTGCTGTTTCGAGTCATTTTGAGAATTTTTTTACATTCACGTTACCTGACTCCGGTCTGTCGTTTACGCAAACTCTGAAGCTCCTTAGCCTCCTCCACTTTAGATCTAAGAGGAAACAGAAGTACGTTAATATCAATATCAGTGGCTAACAAAATATTTATATTTGTTACCGAATTAAGTAATTAAAAGGTCGTAAGATTTTAAACCTAAAGATACGTTACCAATTAGCTATTAGCTAACAGACAGCAACGTCAAACTATGTTTATTTGACGTAACAAAAAGTATTTTACCTCACTTCTTCAGTTGTCTCATCCTCCTCTACATCTGACGAGTCCCTTCTCCTCCTAAAACTTCGGCCAGAGGGCATTTTAACGGACCTTTAATGTTACTTCACTTCTACCGTTTTGTTAAGTCGATAGCAAATGGTTAACGCTAGCGATCGGGGACAACTCTAACGGACGTACAATAATAGCGTGTCACTTCCGGCGGTAGATCTCGCCCGAATGGCAATGTTTAATCCATGATGCTTTTAATTTATTATACATTTTTTTCAATTTATATGCATTTCATCGGATTAAGATATAAAATATATCCATTTATTGTTAGACATGTATGAAGGAAGTTCGGGTTACTAAAGTATAATCCGTTTTTACTTTTTAACCAAAAACAGAATAAACAGCAGTCTTTTCGTTTTTTCTTTTTGAACCAAAAACGAATAACGAATAACTGTTTGCAGAAAAGATACGAAGAAAAGCATGACATGTGGCCAGGAAGTAAAAGTACGACTGTCAACATAAAAGCTAATGGCGTCAACATGAAACAGTAACAGTATGCAGCACAGGATCTACATTATACTCATTAAGACTGGCTGATTGAGAGCCTATGTGGGGGTCCACAACATGAACACGTTTGAAAACCCCTGTGTTCGCCAGTGGGCAGGACAGCATTCAGGTCAAGGCCTCTTTGTGGATGACCGCCCCATTAATCAATTTCTCTGAGGTGGGTACAAGCAGAGAAGCTCCAGTTGTTCAAAACACAACCTTCATCAGCTATATGAGTAGATGATGTCAAGCTCTGATGCAGATGCAGCAGATAAATGTTCCAATACTGAACTGGTATTGTGACATGTCCTCTCTGGCCATGCAGGCTGTGGTGGCAAACTGCTGTAAGCGATATCTAAGGCAACTTATTGGTAAAAAAATTCACATCTGCACCAATTTGACATGCCAGCTTGCAACATCCGAAAATGTCTCTCCCCGTTGAATTGAGACATGGGTGTCATTTATACTGACAGTCAAACTTTTACTTCCAGGTTACATATCATGCTTTTCTTGGAATCTGGCTTCAAACTGAAAACAGAAAGGGAATTTGCACATAACAAACACGTATTTTTTATTCTTTTTTTTTCTGTTTTGTCTTTTTGACGCTGACGGACAAAACGAAATAAAAGCTGTTTTCCGTTATTAGTTTTTGGTACAAAACGAAAGAACGAAAAGACTGCTGTCTTTTCTGTTATTTCGTATTTTGTTCAAGTAAAAACGGCTTATAGTTTCTTACCCTGACCTTTTATAACGTTCCGGAATAGATTTTCCGTAGTTGATGATGCAAGTAGCTTGAAATTTGAGCCAAGGCTGAACATGCGCAGTAGCGATTTCTTCAGGTAACAGCAGAACCATAACAAACATGGCGACCTACAGACAGGTCGGCAGGTTGTTTGGTATTTCAGCAAGACTTTATCGTCCGTAAGTTGAATGGTTTCTCAGCTGTGAAAGTCATCTCATTTTGATTGTGTGAATGTATCATGTTCAATACCTCATAACTACCCAGGACTGGCTGAAGTTACTGTTAGCGGCTAGTTAGCCATCTAGCTAAGTCACTGACGCAGAATGCATTAACGTAATTCTCAGTGCGAATAACATGATGCCGCTTGTTTGTTAAACTTTTAGATCGCAGTCAGGTATTCATGTGCTTCCATACAAACTGAACTAAACCCAGAATATAAATGCATCAAATTATTATTTTTAACCATTAAACTAACCTTAACTTACCTTAAACCTTAAACTTAAGTGATACGAATTAACCATTGCCGACGTAAGTAACTCTTTCATGAAGCTCTGACACTTTTATGATGATCTTCGTAAATATATCTAATCTGGAAATTCTTAAATTGTAGTCTGGACTTGAGGTTTGACTGTACTTGGGGGTGTAGTGTTGCTGTAAAATAAACCATATCACGGTCTCACTAGCCTTAGCAATTAAGCAATTAACCATTTTTTACACTTTCAGGGTAATTGCTGGCAATGGATATCAGAGAGCTGGACTGCACTGGCTTTCACCTGACACAGGAGTCAAAAGCAAATGGCCACAAAGCCCCCCTTGGATTGTCCCTGGTCTGTATACCTGCGTCAGCCTTTTGTATTTCTGCAGTGGTTTCTTCACACGATAATAATTTCTGGTTATTGTGGCATGCCTCTTCACAGGAAGGACCATGTTTGTGCAGACACAGGACACACCAAACCCAAATAGCCTAAAGTTTCTTCCTGGGCGCATAGTTCTTGAGTCAGGAACTATGAACTTTGCTGGTCCTCGTGATGCGTTCTGCTCACCCTTGGCCAGGTATATGGCTTTGTAAATCCAATTTTAGGGTTAAGGCCGTTTTCATAGCAGATGTTTAGATATTGAAGAATGGACAGAATGTTTCACTTATAAATCAAGTATGTGTGTTATAATATTTTGTCTTTATATTTTTTTAGCATAATATCCTATCTATATCCATCTATTGGTGTTGTCTGTAATTTTTTTTATGTTAACATCTTTCTGCCAAACATTAAGTAGTGTTGTGTGGTGTCCTCAGACAGCTATTTAGGATCGATGGTGTCACGGGTGTCTTCCTGGGCCCTGACTTTATAACCATTACCAAGGTAAACCCAGGTCAAGGTTTAATAACCCAGATAAAGATTTCCAAACTCTAATCTCATGGTTTGTAATGGCTTTCTTTCTTTATTCACCCAACTTAGTCTGATGCAAATATGGAATGGAAGGTAATTAAACCTGATGTATTTGCTGCCATTATGGACTTTTTCACCTCTGGACTTCCTGTTGTCAATGAAGACACCAAACCATATGTAGACACAGGTAAGAATTTAATCAGCTATCCATGTATGACAAAACATTCACTTGACAGAAAATGTTTAGTAAGCTGTTTATGAATGCCAAGGAATATATTTCTCTTCTCAGCACCATCGGA
>CAAKHC010001516.1:103011-116482 GCA_901007825.1 Macroramphosus scolopax
ATGTTGCACAAACCACAACCACAAGTATAAACGTGTGGCAAACACAGGCATTTAACACTGATTTACAGAGTTAGAATCATTATTTCTCTCTTCCGTGACTCCTTCTTGCTGCAAGTTTTCTGCAGTGTAGATGCATAGGTTTGATGTTTAATTAATGAAAGCACTGATTAGATTAGAGTCATAAAATTGTGATAGATTGGACAATTTAGAACCAGTTCACAACTGGAACCGGTTCTTAATTCCCATCCCTGAGTCTGTGCTTACGTTTTCTTTATTTTGAGTCAGCTTTGATGAAGAGCTTGAAGCAACTGTACAGCAATCTTGCAACAAATTTGCATCATTTCATGAAAGTACCCAACGCCCACTGACTGAATGAAACCCAGATGAAAACTCCATTGTGAGTTTGGCCCTACCCACTGGATGCTGACATTTTCCTCCACGCTGCTCTGATCGCACGGGGAGTTGAAGAAGCCTGATATTCTCATCTGAAAGATCCATGGTACTCTAACCCCTCACCCTACCCATCAAAACGAAAAAGGATGTGCCAGTTTGGACCCAATGCAGAGCAGAGAGATAATGGAGCCTCAACTCTCATTGAGTCATTGAGCGCAAGCAGACACAGATTGGAGCAGGTCCCTCCTAAGCCCAGCCATCGGACTTGGCTCAGTGTGCTGCCCCAAGGCCCAGAGCACGCCTCAGAGACGCCACCATTTACTGCTTGGCTGACTGGGCCACGCACACAGAGACACACACACACACACACACAAATCAAATCTCTGTAGAGCACGTATTGCACCCAAATTAAGAATTACGCTAATTTGATGTTCATGGCATCTGTTTTATGTGTTTATGCTAATTTGAGCCTTTTTTGGAAAAGAGAAATAAACCTCTTTCTAATTCATATGATCATATTCAAGATTTATGGAACCTTTTTTGTTGAATTACTTTGATGCTTTCAGAAGGCAGTTGATCGAGAACTGACAGTCAATGAAATACTACGGTCATGGTTCAGGGTTAAAAGGTTTTAAAAAGTGTTTTGTTCCACAACAGTTTATTGGAGAGATGTTTGTTCATGTCTCAGCTGTATGTAAGGGTCGTCATCTTTCTAGGGTAAATTTTGGCATGTGCTTCATGAAACACACTTCATCGAGCACTAAAGAGCTGATGACATGAACATAGAAAAACACCACAGTTTACTATGTGGATTACGTATGCTGCCACATCTGATTTGACGGACTGTCAGAGCTCTAAAGCACTGTGGTTATAATACTGCCAGGGAAAAAAGTGTCAAGGTTTTACAGCTATTTTCTTGGCCCTATACACTGGTATTTCTGACTCCTGAGGGTACCATGAAATGACTTGGCTCGTGTTAAACACTGACAGAATCTCTCAAATGGGCATGGAATGCCTCCAAACTTGCACTCAGATGACGGTTTGATGACGACAGACGTCAGGTCTCAGATGTTCCAAGATTGTGAGCGCCTGTGACAGTTCCAGAAGAGTTAGAGAATACGCTGTCTGTTGTGACATTGTATGTTCGCCAGGTTAGCCAAGATGCGCAGTGGTTGGACTGGGCTCCACTGCACACATGTTAATGCTGTTTGTCGTGTGCTAAAACCCACCTCTCCTTGCATTTCTCATCTGGTGCAGATTATTAGCTGGAGACAAAGTTCATTATCGAAATAGGCACACAAGAAGTACTGGCTTCACAATGTCTGCTAAAAGCAAAGCTTAATTCAGGATCTGATCGCTGCACTTTGGTTTCAGTATTATGTTGCAAGGTAGGAGAACAATTATAGGTTTTATTATCAGGTCACATGATCATCGTCCAATTGCAGTTATTTGTTCATATGTTTCATGGGCATCAGTGGACAACAAAGTACGGTGCTAGCAATAATAACAAATGCATTTTTGTCTGTTGCTCCGCAGGCCTACACCAGCCAGTTTGTGGCACTGATCATGTTTGCACTGTTGATGTGCGATGACAGGATTTCCATGCAGCCCAGGCGCCGTGAGATAATCCAGGGCCTAAGGATTCTTCCAGGTAAATAAAGCGCAGAGAATTCTGATATGGTCGGGGAAATGCGGATCACACGGATCACCAGCTCTGAGAGCAAAGATCAAATACCACTAAAGCCTGTTTCATTTGCTGCTAAGCTAAGTTATGAGCGAGCAAGCGGGTGCCGCCCTTCACTTTAGAGCCTTGCATGCCTTTTTGGATATCCAAAGCATATGATGCTATGTCCCTAATGGTAAACTAATGAGGAACGTCTGGCCTGTCTGCTGCTCCATGTCCAACATTATTATCGTTATTATTCAGTCCATGTTCCAGTGGATGGCAGTACACACAGTATTTTATGCAAGACAATGGAAAGCATTCTTCAGAGTTTGTTGCTCCTGATTGTACACTTAGTAAAGAACCTTCAATCACATTTCTGTTATGTTAATTAGATCTGATTAAGGAGGTCCTCAGCCTGGATGATGAGATCCAGAAATTGGCAGAAGAGCTGTACGAGAAGAAGAGTGTACTGATCATGGGCAGAGGTTATCATTATGCTACCTGCCTGGAAGGAGCACTGGTGAGCAAAGACAACCTTCTTCTTTAGACACCTGATTCATCAGTGACCCTGGAGGGCTTCATGAGAGAAATACCAGCCTGCATGAAGCTTTTCACCTTTTTATTCTGAGGAAAATAAAGTCAATAGTCAATTTATGACTCTAATTGTACTTGTTCCTTGTCCTCTGAGTAATAAAGTTAAATTGTATCTGTAATGCCACAAACTATATATCACACTGTTGAAGTGTGATTTCTCCCAGGTAGTGCTGGTACAGAGTTAAACATTTTTATGTTTTGAAATGTAAAGCATTGCAAGTTATATATTATATGCTTATAATCTGCATCTTAACCTCTGGTAGAAAATCAAGGAGATCACGTACATGCATTCAGAAGGCATCCTGGCTGGAGAGTTGAAGCATGGTCCATTGGCCCTGGTAGACAAGCTCATGCCAGTCATCATGATCATCATGAGAGACCACACCTACATTAAATGTCAGAACGCCCTGCAGCAAATCGTTGCCCGCCAGGTAAGATGCAAATATTTAAGATGCTGTCATAAAACCAAAATGTTCTTGAAGGGGAAATGCATTAATTACAACAGCCAAATTTATATCATATAGATTACATGATATAACGGGAAATCTGATGCATAACCTACCCTGTTGCTGTAGTGATTCGTCTTTTTTAACTGTTTTTAATTGAGACATACTCCAACCCAGGGAGGTTATGTTATATTTTGTTTATCCGGCCCGTGACACGAGTCCAAGGTCCGTGTATATTTACTGACAAATTAAAGTAACCGTAAAAAACGAATGAATCTAGCACCAAATTTATCGGGTTCTTCCTGGGCTCATGCTACACCCCTCTGCAAAGTTTTGTAAAAATTGGCTGTGTAGTTTTTACATACGGTAATCCTGCTAACATTTTGCATGTCTTTCACCTCAATAAATGCAAGAGCCACGCCCTCTTGCATTCAACATGACCTCATTACTGTTGGTAATCTGCAGCAGATGTGGGCGTCAGAGGTGTGAAAGTCTTTCGGGCTCGTGTCCACGTTTAGATCACATTTTGGCAGATGCTGAAATCTTCAACCTTCCATTTGATTCACAGGGCCGCCCTATTGTGATCTGCGACAAAGATGATTACGAGTCCATCAAGAGCTCCAGCCGCAACATTCAAGTGCCTCACTGTGTGGACTGTCTGCAGGGCATCCTGAGCGTCATCCCTCTGCAACTGTTGTCCTTCCACCTGGCGGTCCTCCGAGGTTTTGACGTAAGTACTCTCAGCTCAGGCCAGTTGAGACTTGCGTATGTCTTCTAGCATTTGAGAATTTGATTTTCTAATACACTGCAGATGACAATGGTGGAAATGTTTGAAACTGTTACTATTTAAAAAGTAATAATAGTACAAAGGTTTTTATTGTGAAGTTTATAGCTTCGAATTTAGATGTGAAATGTCCAAAAGATTTTGCAGCTCAATTGTAACTGTATCTACCTTCAGAGGGATGTCCTGACAGCGAAGCACAGTCAGCTCTTGTTTTGAAGTCTAAGACTGTTCACAACTGTGCCACGTTTCACTGCTGTTCAGGCAAACCTTTCTTTGACCTCCAACTCCGCTGCACATCCACAATCTCATTGTGAACTATTTGAAAGTGCCTGTGAAGTCATGCTGATGATTGCAGAATTAAAAGAGACAAGCTTTCTACCACTGTCTCACATATTAAAAGGATATTCATTAAGATTTAATGAAATGACATCTGAAGGTTTGGCAGTAACATTTTGTCACTAGCAGAAGCCTCTTCTTAGGTTGTCATTTGTTATTTGTCTTTGAGTTAGTGACCTCTTTTATGTAAATCCAGGTGGACTGTCCAAGAAACCTGGCAAAGTCTGTGACAGTGGAGTGAACCCCGCAATTCATCACCTAACGACGCCTGGCAGACACGTACAGATAATGAAGGCAGCGTCTGTATGCAGATACAGTACCAAGAGAAGACAACATCCTGGTCATGTGTCACGGCTCGTTTTTAATGCAATCTTTTACTCAACAGTTATGTATCACGCTGTTGCATATTATCTGTATCTCACTGTTTTCTCAAAGCCTTTATTGTTATATTAGTGTTAAAGATGTTGGTGGTAAGGCCTGGGCTGGCGCAGACACCTTCCTATGAGTTTGTGAACCCGTAGCAACCGACAGAAGTTTCCTGGTTCTGCTCAAAGCTGGTAGGCTGGTGTTGGTGCTGATTAGTAGCATCTTGCCTCTGATGACTAACACAAGTTGTTTGAAAGATCTTCATTAGCTCTTTTATTTTTCTTTAGTACAAGGATTTGTAGTTAAGTTGAGTTATTTCTCATCGGCAGCTAATCACTTAAATTATTCCAAGCTACAGGGTTCTGCTTTGTCACAAGTGTAGCACTGGTTGTCAGTTTAGATTCAGCTTCTCTGTTGGATGTACTTCGAAGTACAAACCAATTACTGCTGTAGCAGCATCAAACGTGTGCGATCTCAGGCAAAGCTTATGAATATACTGGTGTTTATCCACAAGCTTTGATTAAATACTTCAGACTTCATCTTGCATTCTGGTCGGCTTGGTTAAATGGATTGAGCCACATTTACTGAGATTTAGATTTTGTTGCACATTTTGTTTCTGCTTTTCTATTTCCTGTAAATCTGCTATTGTAAAGCTCTTAGTGATTCTTGTTTTGCTCAAGAACAAGGCTGCTGATTTCTAGTCTCTAGTTTACATTTTAAACTATAAACTGAAGTACTTTTCGTGAGAGGAAACTACCCGAAGTAGAAACTCCACCGCGTCGTCAGCCCATGCCCTGCCAACATGACAGCTGCAATCACAACATTGGGACCATTTGTAGCGATTATTTCTTTTTCTTATATTTGTTTAATTTTCTTTAAAGAAATCAGGATTTTATAGTATTGAATCGTGCTGATATTTGATTTGAAATGTGAATGTGACTGTCATCTGATATGTCCTGTCAAAACCAAAAATCTTTACAATGGTTTTGGCAGCTGTAAACCAAAACAAATATGTTGAATATGTGTGTCCTATGATATTTTGTAGCCAAACATGTACTCATACTTAGAGTGTTATATGAAGACGCCTTAAGGTTTAAGGGGGTTTACAAGTAGTGATGGGGCTGTTTGTCAAACTGTAATCAGATGCCAGCTGGTTGTGAGCGATCCCAAATGTGTTTGCTTCAATGCCAAGGATGGAATGAGGTTGTTCACACACAATTTGAAGAAATAGGAGCTGCTTATTGAATTCTTTAGCACATATTTTGGGTTAAAAAAAACATCTATCTTGCTTATGCAATCAAGCCTTAATTTAGAGATTTGCATGTTTCCAGTAGTGAAAGGGTTTGAAAACTGGACAGTTGTAACCCACATAGGTAAACAGGTTTCTATTTCTTGACTGGAGGCATTGACAAGGACGCTGCACTGAATTCTTGCAACATTTGCTGGGTTACTGGGGAAGTGGGGACACTATTTATTATTTGAACCAATGCAATAAAAGTGTCAAGTACTTCTCTCTTTAAGTGTCTGAGCTTATTTGCTTTGAAGGTGGAAAGATTATGGCTATAAATCATGGTCTTAGTCTCAAATGTCCAGAAAATATTGACAATGATGGTCAATGGTTCACAATTTTATTAAAATAAAACTAACATGTAGAAAGGCCTAAACATACATTTAGAAAATAAAAATGTGGGTACTTTCATGCCATATGTGCATCATATACAAAGAGTTGAGGTACTTGAGCTATTCAGGAGCAACGACAGATCCCAAACAATGCAGAGTACTTTTGCAGAGTACACTGTCAGAGTTTTTAATGCGGAAATAAGTAGTCTGACACAGCCACATAAAATCACAATACTGGTGACAGCAGTTCTGATGTGTCTGCACAAAGGTGACAGGGCTGTTGATGCCAAATGGATGAGGGCTGACACTGTGGGGCAGACAGTCAGTAAACCTTGGCAAAGTGCAGGCAACACTGACTGGACAGACATGAACCAGTTCATTGACATCCGTCCTCCACAGCAGAGAAGAGACAGGATGCTGAAGGTCTGTGACGATGGCCAGGTGGAGCTGCTCAAGTGTCCATGTGGGTTCAATTTCTCTTGTGAGGGGAGCACACATGCCAGAGTCAGCCGGAGGAATGCATTCAGCCTCAGCATTGTTGAAAGAGAAAAGGCCACAGTGTGAGTAAGAGCAAGTGCAGCTTTCAGCAGGGTCTCAGTACACAGACTGACCACAACAGCGGCCTCAAATGTAGCTGTAGAGCAGCTACAGAAGAGAGCCGCGGCCCTCAACAAACCCAGTCTACAGTCTCTGACCACAGGGAGCTTGTCATCCAGGAAAAGCATCATCTGAAGCATTAAAGGTAACATCTTCTGCAGCCAAATCCTTCAAGTCCTCCAAAGCGAATCATCACAGCAGCTCATTGACGACTGAGCGTCATCAAGTAACTATTAACAGGTGTTGCTGCTTCTGTGACCCTGATTAGTGCAGATACTTACAACCATGTGAAAGGGCATGTGGCTTTAATATTTCATCCGTTATTTTTATTTATCTATGCTTGTTTGTCTGTCAGTCAGCAGGATTACTCAAAAGCTACTAGACTGATGGATCGTGGGCCAAGGAAGAACCCATTCAGTTTACTGGCATGTTTCCTAACGATTGCAAGATTACTTCTCAACATTTTCATGGATTTCTCAGGAAACTTTACATGGACCTTTTTGATTATATCTATCAAAGTGTAGGATATTTTACAGAGCCTGATAAAAGTTTAAGAGTTGACTATTTGCCTTAGTTTTTATATCTCAGCTCTCGACTGAAAGCAAACTAATTAGATGATTTCTATGACCTCATCAGGCTGTATGGAGGCCAGACCCCAGTGTTGATTTAACAAAAATCTGGCTTCACTTTCCATACAGACATGAGATAAATCTTTCTGATAATGCGTCAATCACTAATTCATTTTATATTGATTTAAAAAAATGTATTTAGATTGTTATTTTTAAATTAAAAAGCGCAACACTGGTGTTTACTTTTCATTATAAGGGAGAGGTCTGCATGACATATCTAGTTTGTGATGCAGTAATTTGAGACTTACAGTACTTACAATACACATCTATGCTGTAACTGTAAAAAAAAAAAGAAAATCTTGGAACTGAAGTGATCTGATCTGTAATGGAGAAGTCATAAAAACTGTTCAACTGTCCTCATCACGTCTTGCCAATACATTTTTGACAAAACCAACTATATAATTGATCAATGATACTTTCAATGTGTTTTTGAGACAATGAGAAGCCGTTGCTTGTCATCCAACTCTGTTCCGCCCTTTGTCCACTAAAATTATGTCCCGAACGATTAGCACCAGCACGCCTTTCCTGCAACTTGTCCATATTTCCTGAGGATTAGATGGTGTCTAATATTTTCCAAGATAGCTCACAACATTCATGCCTGTGACATAATGAAACATATGAACATCTGCAACGTGTTAACCCAGCTCTGCATAGACATTTTTTTTCCTTGGAAGCGAGTGAGTGTGGTGCACTGAAGGACCTCTGTAGTGTGCGATGAACCCAGTGATTCCAGTGGCAATATCACTTCACTCTAAATCACTGCATGATTAAAAGGAAATAGAATAATCTACAGCTATTTCATAGTACTGACAGCAGTACCTACATCATGTATGTCCTCTGTTGATGGATTAAGTATTTAGAGGGTCCATTAATATTAATCAATAAGATTAATATCTGAGCATCTGCTTGGATTAAAAGCTCACGTTTAAATTTTATATATACAAGCTGTGACTAAATTACAGCAGAAGATCAGTTGCCTTTAAAGAAGTAGAAGCAGCTTCCCTCTGCTTTGCAGAAAAGAGGTTATTGAGTATTCAGCAGTATTCATATCAGTTTTAGATTATGATGATGTGATCTGCAGGCATGCAGCCATTCTGTCCTCACTCCTCTGGGCCGGTTGAATCCTCCTCAATGTATCACTCTGACGTGTCAGGCATTGGTATTTATTACTGTACACGCCTTATTGGCAAATAACCACCTTCTATCACATCTCATTTGGTCAGAGCAGGTGGTATGATTGGCATACACTCACTGTACTTAAAAGTTAATTCTTAATTTGGAAAGTCTGCATTTGGACTCCATGCATATGGGATAAGCTGCAGAGCACTTGGGGTAGTCAAAGGATAGTTGACTATATAGAGATCTTAAACCGTAAAACAGAAAGCAGATGTTTTAAGTTATTGCTTTTTTTCCCATTGGATGAATGGGCAGTGTTGTAATTTGGCATCTTGTCTGTTTTTAATTCACTTTGTGTGTTATTTCAGATGCAAGTTTTACTTGTTTTTACAAAGTGAAATTGTTAATTTTTTTTAGATTATTTATTCTTGAATGTTTATTTTATGTACACAAAGGAAAATGAGATCCATATCAATGGGATTCACATCAATAAATAAATAAAAATCCCACTGAAGTGCAAACCGGTTAAAACATACTGTAGAAGAGACGACATGTGGGAGGAGACAATCAGCAAAGACTGGAAAGAAGGATTTGAGAATAAAAAGGTATATGAGGATTAAAGGTCTTTACAGGCTTTTAATGAGAGCTTAGAAAACAAACTGTGGCTCAGTGGCTGTTTTCACCTTGTCAGGAAGTAAATCACAAAGACTTACAGGGAGAAGTTGTATTTGAAGAAAATACAGAAAGACAAACAGTCTAAATGTCATACAATTAAATTGTTTACTTTCATTAGGAATGAAACAGACATACTGCAGCGGTAGAGTTACATACAATCTTTTCAAATTTGTTATGAGACTCAGACCGATTTAGCTAAACATGGACTCGCACAGCATTCTGCCAGGATTCCCCTCATCAGCATCAAAGAACAGCTTTTGTTGAATTGAATATTTAATGTTCACTGACAGTTTTATGCCACATTCAGCAACATGCTTTTATCATTGTCATCGCGTGTTCGGAGCTCTGAGCAATGGCGGAACCTGACAAACCCAGCGTTGGAAAAGATCAGTGTGCTATTGGTCATGATTGTTACAACGTGCTGTCTGTCACAAATACATATAGTGGAGTAGTCTTTTTCATCTTCCACACACAAACACACAAACACGCATGCACACACACAAACACACACAAGCTTTTATCAAAATTGTTATTTACATAAAATCCTCCAACCTCTGTTAAGGACCAGGTGGATGAAAAAGGTGATGTGCAAAGCTTTTCCCTGATTCTAACGTATTTTTCTCCCCACTTGACATACGCAGCATCTGCAACTAATGCACTGAGCAGTGAACTTGGTCAGGTTGTTAAAGGGCTGATTTCAAGTCTGATGTGCACAAAAACAGGCCAGCTGTGACTCACATCATGCTGGTTTAATACAGCGGGGAAGTCAAAAGATGTGAGGACGCAAGTCGCACACATGCTGTGTTACTGTTTCAATAAACAATTATTGTATGTGTGTACGCAGGAACTGCTCTCCTAGTAATTTAAAAGTAATAAAAGTACAAATAAAGAATGCATTGGTGTTGTATAAAAGGTAAAAAAAACAAACATTGCATGCGATTGCTCAACAGTCAAGAATACAAAAACAAATAGGGATGTTCAGATTCGTCTAAATCATCCTGAAGTCTGAATGTGGAACATTATGCAATAGAGAGAACTGATACTGATGTTACAAAGGCACGTATGATAGAGTTGTAATCATTTGATCATCCCACTGCTTGGTCTTATCTTCTGTGGTCAGGGAGGGGAGGAGGAGCTCTGAAGACCATGGAGGCAAATGTTTTTGAATATTTATAGAGGGTTCAGGCATTAGAGTGATTGCACTGTTCGGCTAGATGTGCACAAAAGTCACTGTAGACAAATAGCTATAAACAAGTCCCCATGACGCTGCTTCACAAGGCAGAAGGCCAAAGCCTGCTGAGGATGCACTCACACGTCATCACTTGCGGCTACAATCGAGGATGGCCATGCGCTTATTGTTGGTTGGACTGTTTCTGACTGTTTTCAAACTTGTGAGTCTGTCCTCTATGCTCCGCCGAAGCTCTACAGGCCAGGGCGTGGCGGGGGGCGGGCAGGTGGAGGGGCTCGTCCTGGAGGTGGTCCCTGTGGTGGAGGAGGCAGGGAGCTGGTGGGCGAGGCAGACAGTGGCGGGGTGGGTGGTGAGACGGGTATGTGCAGGGTGGTCGGAGGAAGAGCCCGGTTGGGAGGTGGGGTGTAAGGAGGAGGAGTGACGGGAGGTGAGGGGGTGGTGGAGGTGGAAGTAGGTGTTGGAGGCAGCAGTGTCATGGTAGATGAGGACGACGGAGATGAAGGTGCGCTGGTGGGGGTTGGTGGCAGGGTACCCTGAGGCGCTGGCGGATTCCCGAAAGGAAGTGTGTAGATTGAAGATGGGTGGTGGTTGTAGTTCGGGTAGCGATGAGGTGGAGACTTAATGCGGGTGAAGTTCATGCATCTGCCCTGAAATGAGAAAGCAGACCACATCTTAGAGACACATACGATAAACAACTGTATTAACAGCAATTGACTTCTGGGATTACTTGGGTTTCTTTGTATTTAGACTTGGAACTAACGAAATGTAGGTTTGTCCAAACGAATTCTCTCTAAAGTGAATAATAAAAATGATAGCGTGGCTAATGCTAAAGCTAATGCTAACATGTTAGCTAGCTGACCAGACTTGGAAGTTCGCAGGTGCCAGCTAATTAGCTAATGAGATAATGAATTGGAGTCGAAAAGGCAAAAGCTGTTTGTCATCTAATAGGTAGTAAAGAAGGTAAAGTTTTTGGTTTGAAAGAAAACCAGTGTTTCAGTTAGGAATGCACTGATTTATCAGCCGAGTATGATATATCTATATATATTGACCTTGTTGACTGCAATGAGATGATATGAAATGAATATACTAAAATATGAGGGATACAAATCACATGGACTGATAAGATGTGCCTCTTCTTTACAGCCGGACGTAATGACCTCATTATGTCAAACGGCGAGGATGAAAAAAACAAACTCAACCCGTATTTTTATTCCTCAGTATCTGGGTGACAATTAATATCACAGATCTTCATATTGTATGACAGTTATCTCAAATCAGTCAATAGTAGTAAATACATGTGATGTTATAAGATGTGTGATGTTTTCAACCTACTCTGTTGTGCTCTGTTTTTGTTTCCTTTGTTATATATTAATTAGTCCAACACAGTGGGCCTGGAGAGGCTCAGTAAAAGACATGTTACATTGGGGTTTCTCTGGAGGAACAACTGGCCCCGTTTGTCCAACCACTGAATTCATTCAGGGGAAGTTATAAAAGAGAGAATTAGACAAGAGATTCCTAATTGCAACCAGCACAAGCCTGTTTACTGTAAATCATCAAAGACACAGTGAAGCTTTTTTCCAATGCACTAATGAAGCTTTAAAATAAGAAGACTCATTTGCACACATGTAATTATATAGCGTTGTGTTGGCTGCTCTTAAGGTTTAAATCTTCTGAATATATTGATGATTAATGGGTACGGGAAAGAAAAGGGGAAAGAGTAGGAGGTACGGCTCGATCTGAACCCGGACAGTTTATTTTTATTGGAATTCTGTGCTGCGCATGGATTGGCCATAACAAACACCATGTCCCAGTATAAAGTTGTTCTTACGTGTCTAGTCGTGTCATCAGATCCATGCTGTATGTCTTGGACGCTCTCGTGAAGAAAGAAGCAGAGCTGTCTATTGATTACTACCTGGTGCTGATTGGGTAATGTTCAAAGGCTATATTGTGGAGCTGCAGTCAGACGATCATTGGTCAACCTAAGAACCAGCTGGTGGACACCAACAGTGAAGGAGGTCATCAAGCAGAAGAAGGCGGCCTTTCAGGTTTGGAAGTCCCAATGGTCTCCTGAAACAGCAGACAGGTACCAGATGGCTAGAGGGGCTTTGGTTTCCATTGGCACTGGAGCAAAATCCCAGTAGGAGTAGCATTGTAGGAGAAGATCAGGGAGTCCATCAACAAGGACTTTCAGGTGGCCTCAAAGAAGTTCTGGCAAACTGTCTGGTGACTCAGAAGAGGGAAGCAATCCTAGGCTTAGGCTGTGTACAGCCGGGGAGGGGAACTGCTGACCCTAATTGGGAACATTGTCGGGAGGTGGAAAGAGCTTTTGCCAGGGAAATGATGCTCCGGCTAATTGTTAAATCTCTGGTTCAGAAGGAACGATGCAAAATCAGTCCTGGCCATGGAAAAGTCATAATTCAAGGGTCAATTTACCCTCAACTATCATCACAAGCTTTGGGTTGTAGATCAGCTGCTACATCACAGTGAAAGGTGTCAGAAGTGGTCTGGGCATCTGTTTAGGATGCCACCCAGGAGACGATCCAGGGCACATTGAACTGGTAGGAGGCCTCGGGTAGACCGAGAACATACTGGATGGATTATATATCTCATCTGGCATTTCGAACGCCTTGAAGTCCCCCAGGAGTAACTGTAGAGCATTTCTAGGGAGAGGGGGATGCCTGGGTAACTTTAGTCTGCTGCCTCGGTGACGGGTTCCGGATAAGTGACAGAAAATGAATACCGGTAGATGGATGGATGCATGGATAGATGCATCTATGGATTGATGGAATTTTGCTTCACCCGAAAAGTATTTATTAAATTGCCTTTGTTGAAACTAGACTGGTTTTCATGTAATATCTCTACACTGTGTGAATTTACTTGACAACAACAATATTGCTTTGATATTTTGCTTTTGAAGTTGCATATATTATTTGCAGCAATTTGATGCTTACTCAGTGTCACAATTCCTCTTATTCTTCGATCTGTCTAATGCGTACACTCTCAGCCTGTGTCTTTGCAAATAAAATTACATTCTGACCTTGAAAACTTCTCTTGTTCTCA
>CAAKHC010001516.1:116939-128287 GCA_901007825.1 Macroramphosus scolopax
TCGGCCCCACAGGGCCGGCCCACCCCCCCCCCCCGCCCCCCCCAGGCCCCCCCCCCCCCCCCCCCCCCCCCCCCCCCCCCCCCCCCCCCCCCCCCCCCCCCCCCCCCCCCCCCCCCCCCCCCCCGCGCCCTTACAGCTGGCCTTTGCGGTGTTATATCTGCCTTTTTATATTGACTTCACCAGACGTCTTTGTATTGCATTATACTGTAGCCAGACATTTCCCAACCCACCACAAGTTTCCCCATGAGTCTCTTTGCGCACTTCATTGCTCACAGCTGGTCCATTTTCAGAATATTTTCTGATACAAACAGTCTAATTCTTTGCTAAATGCTGATGCAGAACGGAGCCCCCACAAAAACCACTAAAATACGGGCTCATTATTAATTTTCATTTAGCAAATTTTGAAATGCATTTGTGTGCTGTTTGTTATTCTTACCTTGTCACCTGGATGAGGTCTCATTACAGATACACGGTCGTACCCTTTTCTTAAAAGAACCCACAACGCACCCAGCTTGCTCTGTGGAAACAGAAGAAATCAAACCATCTGAATTGCAGTTGCATTCAACAACCAAATAAAACTGTTGCAGTTGTTTCTTCTTCAAAACACGGGAAAACTCAGCGTCCTTTCAAATCCATATTCCCAACAATAACTGCAATGAAATAATATTGTTAAGTTACTGTTGCCATTTCAAAGTGACTAGCTCAAATGGCTGTTCAAAGTTCTAAGCACATTAAATACTTTGAGGATAAGGACAGAAAAGCAGCTGTTTTTCCTCTTAAAGCTGCTGGCTCTGCAGCCCAACTCCCTGGAGGTCAGTCCAACCAGAGTCTGGTTTCTATTAGCAATCCCCCCGCTGACTCCAGCCGGAAGGTTTCAGTATGACTTCTTTAACCCCATGCTTGCCCCTTGAAGAAGGGAGAGTGTGCCAGTAGCCACCTCTAGCATTACTACCTTAACATATCTCTGCTACTTTCACAACAACATTTCAATCGTAATAACTTGTACTTACTTAAGCAGATTAAAATGATGTTTAAGATAGTTGTACTTTATTAAGTACACATGCTAAAAGTGGAAAACGTTAGCATCTATTAAACAATCATGAGGGCTTTTATAAATGCAATTGGAGACGATCGCATCAATTTACTGTACCTCTTGAACAACTAATCCATAACTCCATTATCACTTACTTTTAACTCACTATCCCTGTATGTTTGCCATTTTAAGATAGTGTCAGCAAAGATGATTTCAAGCCCAAACACATTACACAGACAGTTTCCTCTTTGCCGCCTTTTCTGGTACCTGGATAGGTGAGTACCACTTGTGTGGCCCCAGTGGTTTGTGCATGCCGTTGTTGAGAACCCGCGTTGGGGGCAGCACATCCTCCTGCTCAGGCTGCTTCACTTTAGCATTCTTGGCCTTCTCCAGCTTTGCTCCTTCTTCAGTGGAGCCTTTCTCACCCCAGCGAACCTAACAAAGTGGATTCATCAGGCACTACCTTGTTATATTTGACATCACAGGCACATGTGAACGGAGATGATCTGAAGTGTTTATGTAGAAATTAATAGATGAGATGCTTCGGTGCAGTGCAGGTACTTTTATAGTGAATGGAATGGGGCTTTTATGATTGTTTGAGTGTTAAGGAAGCATTGTGTTGAATGAGGCAACAAGTGCTTCATTATAGAAGTGATAAATCCACTTCACACACACACACCTATCCTGTAACATCTCTTTGTAAACCCTCTTCAAGATGAAACTGTTAGTACTTAAGGAAGCACTTGGAATTATTGTGTTTTGTTCTTAGCTGTATTGCATCTTTTGCATTTCTTATATCAAACTCTTCCACTTGTATTTCAATGGTATTGCCATGTAATTGATTTCATTGCATATCCATTTTGTGCCGAATCTGCAAACTAGTTTGATCTCCGTTGAATAGCATGATCATTTTTCACTGCATACACGTACCTCCATTCTTTTGATTCCCCCAACTCCTCTTCCTCCATAGTAGGAGGCATCAACAGTTGGCCATTTCTTCTTAGGGGACTCTAAATCTTCATCATCCTGAAGGAGAGTAACAAGAAGCAGGTTTGATTGTGGGAAACTTTATATGAGCCATTTGACTAAATTGGCTAAATCGTGCAAGCATAATGCAAAGCCTGGGTACGCCTTTGTCCTCGCATGTATGAGAGAATGTATGCATATTGTTCTTATACAGATTTAAACATGTAAACACCAGAGAGAAACCCGCAACAAAGGCCCTCTCATATGGTCACTAGGCAATTTTTGTGAAGTACTTCTCTTCTGTCTGCCAACCCCACGTTATCCCCATTTTTGATCTCTGTGTGTTGGTTTTCAGATCAAAGAAAATACAAAGCCCGACGGCCAATCGTGTGATGTTTCAACTCTTTAATACACCCTGTCTTACTCATAATCTATGAGGATAGCAGAAGCAATAATGAGCCCTAAACATCATTTCCTGGTAAGTTGGTGAACGCAATTGCACCCTGTTCTGTCACATCGAGATGTTGGGCAGCCAAAATACATCCATTACTAACATGAATTAGTTGACCACATTCATGTGAAACAATATTACTCGTCAATTTTAATTCACATCATAATCCACGGAGGTCCAAAGAGCTCCAGAGAACACTATTTGAAATACATGAATTGAAATCATGCATGCCCTCTTTAAAACAAGGGAGGCGGAAAAAAGCAAAAGGCAGATTTCATTGTTTTTCTAAGAGGGCGTTAACTCACAGAACAGTTGATGAATTGCTCAATGAGTTAAATTACATTTCTATTACAGCAGATTAATGTGACAGCTTGCTCATTCAGGTTTAAAACGTCAGAGTAAACCTGAAAATCACACACACTGGAAGCTCTCTGAAGCTTAAAAACAGAGCTCTTTCCGAAGCACAAGTAAGAGAACAAGCAAATGGTGCAGCTACCTACCGAACTATCTTCCACAACCGGTGGTGGTGGTTCATGGATAATCTGTTGGGGAGGAAAAAAAACACATTTGATGAGAGGAGATTGCGTCAGAAAACTGTATAAACATATTTATCAAAATACATTCTTATATCACCTGCATGTCGCAACAGTTTGTGCAATGTGTGTGTGTGGGTTTCATAACAACACATGGCTGAGGAATGGGTCCACTGTTACGAGAGCCATCCACTGACCTGGAAATCTGCCTTCCAGATTGTTTAGCACGAGGTTGTTGATTAGAAGGAACTGGTTCATAAATAATCTGTTCTTAGTACTATTGAGCAATATAAAAGTTATTTACACTAGTTAATGTTTTTTTCATTATGTTGCAGTAGTGAACAGATATCTGCCTCTGCCACGCAGCAATGAGTGCACGTAGAGAGAGTGTACTTTTTAAGCGTGTACAGTTTAGTCTGTCTGGCAGGAGCCCCTCATACTCCTTGTGTCTATGTCATCTTTACCTCTTGTTACGAGCTGTGTGTGGTTTTTCACCAGTGAAAATAAAGACAGTCTACATTATTTTCCCTGTGCAAATTAAGGGATTCTGATTCTTATTTGTGATTTTCCTCCATGCCTCTCCTATTCCTGGAACGAAAAATGATTCCCCATGGTAACCTCGCATTGCTTTCCTAAACAGAGCCACATGAAGTTCAACGGCGATGAAATGAACAAGAACAGAAAGAGTTAAGGGAGGGACCACCATGTTGTGAAAACTGACATATTTCTCCGGCCATTATAAACTTTCCTGTTACCAGCACTGGAAACATGAGCGTGGACTTTCAAAAGACTATGTTTGAAAAGAGGAATACAGACTTTGACGGTAACAAGATAATTTACTGCAATACTGAGATACTGGCAGTTTGACCGCTCTCTAAATTTTGGCACAGATATGTTTTTCCATGCACATGTCCTCCTATTATTTGCTGACAAAACAATATTCTTGTTTCAGATGAGTTATGTGTCTTTTATCAATCTCATGGCAACAACAATATCAATAAAAACATTGATGCTATAAAAGGTTTTGTTTCCACGCCACTTACTGGAAATTCTAATTAGTCAGTCACATCACTGATGGAAGAATAGACTAAGTCTTATCCTTTTATGTCTTGCAGTGAATGTTCTTTGGGAATATTGAGAGGTGAGACTTGAGGTCACCGACTGACCTTTTAAAAACAGTAATTATTTCAACAGCTGCATAATTACTTAAACACACGTTTAACAGGGGACCTTGACCTCCTCTGATTGTGGACTACATTCAGCTGCAGGGATCCAAAAGAGTCACATGCCATTATTGACTCGGACCTCAAGCTTTTCACCATGGGAAGGTTGTCTAGGTTAATAAGATGCCCAAAGGGGCATGACCTAGACAAGACGGACCTGGAAAAGATATTTGTCTTTCCATTTGTCCACAAGCAATAACACCGCATTCCAATAGAGTCATCTGTCATTTGAAAGGAAAACACCAACATCTATCTGAAACGCAGCAAGTGTGCATGTTATTATTGCATTAGGGCTTTGAAGAACTCACCACGGTGCAACAGAGAGGCCAGAACCACCAGAGAAGAGCCAAGACGAGGAGCAGCATCAGGATGAGCAGCGCGATGGCCAGGATGGTCCCATCAGACTGGCAAACGTGTAAACACAGACTGTATGAATATACGGAGCACTCAGCAGCTGTAAACCTCTTGTCTGGGCTGAACGCGTGTGCAGGATATCAGCCCTTTCGTCCCCACCCTCATGGACTCAATAATTAAACACTTTGATCTGCTGATGGTAAAGAACTTTGAAAGGACAGTATGTAGAATGTATCAACAAAATGAATACCCCTCCCCTGACCCCAATCACACAATCCAAAGCGTGTAGCCAAACTAATGGCTGTCAGCTGTTATCGCAGAGTAGGATGACTCATTGCCTGGGAAATTTCACTGACTCCACTGAATGATATTGTAGAAACATGGCAGTTCAACATGCCGTGCGTGACAGTGGAACTGATCTCTGTCCCCCTTAACCTTACACACTGAAATTGAATTGGTTTGCAACTACCCTTTATGCTCTTTTTCCACTGCATGGTCTCCTGGCACGAGTGGTAAAAATAAGACGCATGTAATTCTGATATAATACTTGGTAGAATACCGCACTACTTGTAACATTTGAAGGGAACAAAATGAGTGGCCGGTCAGTAGCAGTGGCTACAAACAGCAGCAGCTGTCGTGGCAGGTCAGTCGGGATTTGAGCTAGTGATGTCTGGATCTGGACTCAAAGCGGTTGTGTTAAAACACAGTTGTGTTGAAATACAGTTGCTAACGGCTGGCGTTACACCGACTGAGTGACGAGCAAAGGTAAGCAGCTCTCAATTTCCTCTTCTTAGATTCTTCTGTCAACCTCTTCTTCTGTCTTTTCGCCTCTGCCAAAACATCCATATTGAGAAATCGGAGCTACCTTCTAGTGCCTTGGAGCTTCACTCGGATTTCCTGTCCGGTCACACCAAGTTACATCGTGCAAGAACAAAAGTTCTCAGGAGTGAGAATAAAAGAGTTGACATTCTCCCTTTGACAGGTTAGTCAAAATAATTTTAAAGCTGTTATTCTAAGGTGAAAGAGTTACAGTTTGTTGCTTTAAATGGCAACCCACAAAACCACACCATGGTCAGGTGAGCAGGTGCAGACAGCACATTCCTTGTGTTGCCAACAAAAGGACCCAGCAAGAGCTGGTTGGAGCACATTGAACTTCCAAAGTTCTACCAAGAACTCTCTGAACTGTTGTTTCGCAATGAGGATGACATCGCAACAGTTCCAGTCAGTGATGCTACCAGCTACACTGAGGTTTTACTATACGCAATTGAAAACAAAATTCTTGAACCAAAAGTGATTAGTGCTGAATTGAATCGAGTGAAGTTGCGTCGAGCCAGTACCATGCAGACGAAAGAACTTTAATAGAAATGATGATACTCACACAGCCCACAGTGGTTATGGTGACTGAACTAGAGATGAAACTGAGACCTTCGTTCATACTGACAAAAAGATTTGCAGCCCTGAAAAAGAAAAATGCCCCAGCTGTCATTTCTGTGGTGCCTCAGTAAATCAGGGATCATAGAAAACCTAAGATGTATTTAAACAATTTAAAACACTTACATGCCCTCGTCTTCAAGCACTGGAGCAGGGCAGAGAAGATATGTGTCTTCCACAACCAAGGGCTTTACCACTAGAGAGGAAGAGGGCAAAGGAGCATGAAAAACAGAGAAAGCATCAGCCTGACATCGGAGGCTTGTCTTGTGGTAACAGTAATCAGGATCCACTGGCATGCAAAGCGCCCGAGCCTGAAGGTTTTACCACTTGGATACAAATAATCACAACGCAAATCACTCCTCGAGTTATGCCCTTGTTTTATCTGATGAAATAGTTTATTGACCGACTAACACACCATGGCTTCACTTTAATATGAAAAGCATTGGGCAATGAGAGAGGGGAAATGATGACCTATGTTTACAGATATTAAATGATATCACATCTGTCTCTGTATCTCGAGGAACAAGTTTTCTCACAAATGCTTTTCATCAAAACAAAAGCGTTTGCTGTCTCTCTTTCTCCGCAGCTCTTGTTTTTTAGGTGAATCTAGGTCTTCTTGTCCAGCTGGCTTTCAGGAAAGCAGCTCCAACAAGCATCATTGCCCAAGCCTGTCTGTTTGTCCTGGCAGGGGGAGAGCATACCCCAGAGCTGAGGAAATCAACACAAGAGCCTCATGGGTCTCGGCTGATCCGCTTGAAACACCATGCAGGATGAAGGGAAGAGCAGATCAATATTGCCAAAAACAGCTCAGCATCAAAACAAACAGGGCCAGATACTCGATGATCTCACTCAGAGTTCATCTCTGCACCCACTTTGCACGTATAAGGGAGTTCTGTCATTAAAGCAAAAGGAAAAGGCCTCAAGGAAAGAAAAAGTCCAGCATGCACAATGAAAAGCTGATGGGACTTCATTCCCTGCCGTCTGTAGATGTTTTGTGTAAATCCCTTGAGGGTAACAGGCCAACATGCTGAACCCGGGTCACCATATTTATTGACCGCAACGAGAGCCGCCAGTGATGTTCGCTGCAACATAGTTGCAGCATCTGTCACCAAAAACGGACAGCTGAAGACAGGACATGTCAAAGCCAAGCGGGACTGACTGTATGTGATGCTACTTTTTCCTGCAGACACATAGTCAAAGACAGAATCGTCTGCTCGATACATGTAGTTACACATTGCTGCTTTTCATTTATCATTTCTGCAAAGTTCACAGGAGGCTGAACAGAGGACTCACTGATGAAAAGTGCAGATGTATCTGAAAGGGAAATGGTTTTCCCTTTGGAAAATCATATATTCATCTCCAGATGGTTTAGCCGTGGCCCAATCATTTTCATTGAAAGTTTACCTCGATGAAGTAAACAGGGGCTGGCTGTAAACAATCTACAGAAGTGAGTGGATCTGGAGGAGGAGGAGGAGGAGGAGGAAGAGGATCCTGTTATAATGGGGCTGTCATTAGTGCAGATTTTACTCAAATTGTTTCCATCTCCTCTGTTTGTCTGCAGGATGTTTGATGCTGTGTGATGGAAACATTTATGATTGTGATGAACTGTTAACATTGATAATGAGAGTTCTTGCATTATTTACCAACAATAATTTGACTTCAAGGGTAAGATGTCCCGGCTGAATGTTGACGGCTTCATTCATGTCAGGTGAAGAAATTCCTTATTAGCGCAATACAAGTACAGTTGAGGCTTATGGGACCGTTCAGGAAGTATTTAGTAGTCAACCAAAGTATTGGACAAATTGAATTACTGTTCTGAAGATGTTGTCGGGGGAAAGGTCAGGGGGAGACCGGGGGGAAAACGAAATTTCATGGCAGGCCATCCAATAGTCAACACTGCACAAAAGTCCGCCTCCGGGAAGCGTAAGAAGCAGTCAGAGTCAGAGACAGGGGACTGCAAGACTCGTTGGGGTTCATTCTGAGGCGACTATATATATTTGTGTTAAAGATCAGCATGATCCATCTAATGTATATTATATATAGGCACCATCCTACTAACAGTTTGAATCTGTCATCCACAGAGCCAAGCTACATGAGACAGAAACGTACCCACTCATGCTGAAGTTGCTTTACATTAGTGGTTAATGCTGTTGAATTATGTTGCTTTGTAATTAGACCAGCACCCCCTGCAGCTGCTGTGGCGTGCATAGAGGGAAGTGGTTTAAACAACTATTAAAATAAGCCATAAAGACTGTGGACTGTGTATCCTGAAGGCATTTCTCCCTTCGGTCTCATGTGTGGCATTGTTTTCCATCTCCGTTTTAGACTGTAAATCATACGATCTGTTATTTAAAACAAAAAGCCCTGATTCCAGTTCCCCAGCATGACACAGCTTTTGATCACAGAGGTGTCCGGCTTTGAGGCTGACTTGGTGTTTGACTTGTGGAACACTGAGCAATAATTTAGATTAATGTTCTAATGGCCCGTCCTCTCATATGTTTATTGCAGCTGTTGTGATTGTGAAGTGTGTTCGGACTTGATTATTTGAGGATCACTTAACACATTCAAGTACACAATAAACAACGCAAGTTTCAACACTTCAGTGACGTTCAGTGATGATTCACTCACTCTTAGTGAGGGTGTCATTGATGCGGAAGCTGCACAGGACCTTTTCAACATTGCGTGCGTGGAGGAATCCATTTCCTCTCACCACCACCTGGAAGGACTCTGGGTGACGAGAGAAATGCAGAGTGTCAAGAATTGATAAAAAAAAAAACTACTTAAGAAGTTTATGAATCAAAGTATGTATGTGTTGTCAACAAGGAGTTAACAACACACTCGTCTTACCTCCTGCACAGATAGTGGAGGGCTCTGCTGCCAGAATCTCGATGCAGGACTTCTTCAGGATCTGAGGAAATGAGGAGAAACCATCATGATTTGAATATTCTAAAGGGAATAACTTAGTACTCTCGTAATTATTTCCACACTATCAGTGTCTGTATCATGTTGCTGATGGCATCTATGTGCTAATAAATGTACCTTTTGTCACCTCATGCTGCTAGTTAGACTTCATTTGAAGCAGTGCTGCTGCTCTCTAGGAAAATACTGACTCACTCTGATTACAAAGAGCACTGATTCATGACCCACTGGCCCAGTCACATGAGTAAGAAGCAACAGCTTCCAGGTAATCTGCTGCAGATGACAGTCAACTGCCTGACCTTTAGCTCTCCTCATAAACCTCGTAGCTGCTGTCACGCCAACCCGCTCTTCATTTCTCCAGCCAGCAAATACAGAAATATATAGCGGACAGCACTGAGGTTGTACGAGATCCAGCAAACTCTTTGAACCTGATTGGCGAGACATTAGCATTGATCGAGAGCAGGACAGTCGTAGCTGGTTTTCTGGAATTCTGTCACTGGCCAGGCTCCACGGTTGGAAGAGTTATGGTGCTTTAGAAACCTTTTTTGTCTCGTTCCCTTTGCGCTATTTGACCAGCATGTTGAAGGAAAGGAAGAAGTAGCCGTGTGTGAGAGATTCATTCCATTTATGCGAGATGATTTCATGAGGACCTCACGGACAAACAATACTTACAGAGTCAATGACCCCTTGCAAAGCCTCGAATCCATCATTCACGGGGAAGACGTGGTCCTTACTGTCAGCAATCTTTGCCAGCTAATGAGATGACAATCATGAGTTAATACTGCACAATTATTACATCCTAAACTTCGAACTCAGTTACTGTTTACACAGCGTGCAACATACCTAAACTGAAATTATTCATGTGAGCACAAATAGCAAAATTCCCTAATTCAATTGCCTAATAAGAAGGAGAAAATGCCTTTTTTCAGACAACGCAACAAATGGATAATAATGTTTTTTTTATCTGTTTAAATGTTACTTATATTTATTACCATTGCTGGAACTACCAAGATATTTATTTCTGTTGTGTGGAAGAAGATCTTTCAGTTTGAAGGTTATCCTGCTTTGTATTTGGTGGTTATATCAATAGTTTGCACTGATATATGAGTTACTGGATTGTCGGGATTAGGGTGTAAAACAATTTATAACAACTTAAAGGCATAATTTAGTGTATTCAAAATAAAGGTTCTAACGCTTTGAATTTACAATATAATATTTCCTTTTTCTGAATTTTAGACAACATGAGCTATTAAAGTGAAGGCTACAACCCACCTGTGTCTCATTGAAGTCCTTCACCCCCACGCAGTAAACTGAGGCACCCAGACTTCGGGAGCGATTGGCCTGTTGGGTACGAACAGATTCACAGCAAAAACAGGACGTCAGTAAGCGCCTGGGCTCAATTACACCAATGCATTTTACAACAACATTCACAACATGCTCACGAGGTCTTGTGTTTTTCTGGCCTCTAACAAGGTTTTATAAGCAATTGGGCAACACCACGTTCCTGTTCAATAATATTGTTCAGCCGTCACACAAAAATAGAAATGTCAGACAAACGCCAGAACAGAACACAAATCTTTCATTTCCCTGTAATAACATCTGCGGATTCTGTTGCTGACACTGAAGGACAACTGAAGACCTCCACCAGCTGCCAGTAGGTTGCTTTTCAAGAAACTGGAGACGTCAGTCACACTTCATCCCAGCAGTCAACATGATCCTGAGTAAAGACCCTCTCACACTTTCACCTGCTCTGCCCAGTGCAGATGTGCAGAAAACAACTGGTCTCACATCATTCTGACAGGAGCTCTGACCCCACAAAAGAAAGGGGATCAAAGACGTGATGTTGACGGTGCCAGTCTTTGTTCTGGTCCAACACACGCACAGACACATGTCTCACCTGGTTACAATTTGTGTGACCCATTTAGCCACTCACCTCTCTCTCAGCATAGTAGAAGAGATCCTCGTGTAGCTCTCCATCGGTCAGAGCTATGATAACACTGGCGCTGCGGTAACCTGGAGACAGAAAACATGCTTGACTTATACTCTTGTATTATCATCAAGATTGTTGTAGTGATGTCAAATGTCATTGCTTTTCATTGCTACACCATAAATACCTGTCATATTACAGATATGCATATATATTACACTTTCATACAGGAGTTAGAAGTATAGGTTCTTTTTTCCAAACTCATCCTTTGTATCTAGTGTTTACTGTTATAATGGAACACTTTACCAGAAACCTCTGAGGAGATCAGTGGAGGATGTTTTGCTAAATGTTACAAAAACACCCTACACAGGATGTGTTTTTGGGAGAGAAGAGAAGTTATACATACCGTCAGTGTTTCCATAGTATATCTGCTCACTGGCCTGTGAATAAAAACACGCAGGGTTAAAAAAAAAAATGGACAATGAAGTGAATAAAGCAAAAGAACTGCCAT
>CAAKHC010001517.1:19636-65209 GCA_901007825.1 Macroramphosus scolopax
TAATTCAGCCACAGGCTCCTTTAACAGTCAGGAAAGGCAGGTTGTTAGTACAGAAACAAAGGTGCTGTGTAAGAATAGAAAGGCACTTGCACGAATGAGTGTTGTATGTTTACCTCACATTAACTCGGAAGGCTGTTTTATAATCGATGGAGATGTAGCACTCTCTTTGGTTCGATCATATTCCAGGGAAGACTCTCTGCTGATTGATCTTCAAATGATTGGCCTGCAGGAAACCTTTGTGTATCATTTCCTGTATCTTAAAAACAAGCAAATCTAAGCAGTCAGAAAATATTGTTTTGTAGGTTTTCAAGAAGACTCCCAGTATCATCACGACCTTTTAAGGTTCAGTGTCAGCAGTTGGTGTAACAGGCATCCACACTCCAAAACATTTGGGAAAACTGAGGAGAGTTTTAAAAAAGCAAAATGAAGCCATGAATGCCAGAGCCTGGCAAATGGCAAATTACTGTTTCTCAAGGTGTAGAGCAGTGAATGTGGCTCGCAAGCTCCCCACGGGTTATTTGTCTATTTTCAGAGAACTGTAGGCGGCAAAGTGCAAGTATTCAAGCTGGGACAAGATGATGTTCTTTTAAGTATGTAACAGCTGCAGTGACAGATATGTACATGCAGAGGAAGGAGATAAGAATTGATACAAATCACTTCATTTAAATGCATTTAGTCGGTGGATGAATACATTGGCGGCTTATAATTGCAGCATTATACGACAGTGTGATATATAAAAGGAGCAAAGATATGTTTAAAGGCTGTTTGTGTATAGCTAATGGTTCCTAGCTCACACCCCCAGGCACTGGAGTTCAGTGGAAACATGAGGAGCGAGTAGCGAGTGATTATCAAAAACATACAGTAGGTGTTTTGATGTAAAAACAGCCAGACTCAGCTGTGCATTCCTGTGAAGTGAATTCATTTTCCATGCCTCCTGAGGCGTACGCACTAACACACAAGCTCTCTCTCCTCCTCTCTCTCTCTCTCTCTCTCTCTGTCACACACTCGCTTACTGCCGAGTTGTGTGGTTGCGTCTGAGCCTGCAGATGATAAGATAGGGTTGGGTTACACAGCTTGCAGGGAGATACTATTGTAGCCGTTAACAGGAAAATGAAACAGGGTGGGATGGTGCCGCTCCGACTGTACAGGCTCCGTTTGCACCCGTGTGTGTGTGTGTGTGGTGCTTGTTTGAACGTTTGCCCTCTCCCCTCGTGTCAATCACTGGCCAAACGGTTTCTCTAATTCCCTGTTTGGCTTGATGAATGCTACTTCTCACTTGCTGAGTGAGTGGGCTGTTTCGCTCTGTGTGAATGAGAGCATCTGCCCCAAAAAAAGAGGGACAGCGAGAGGCACCATACTGTAGGTCAGCCTGCGTTCAGACATTTTTTTGCCAGATGAGACAGTGGGTCAACTGTACTTGCTGGCACTATTGTATTCGGCTGAATGAGGGTCTGTCACAGACCCACAAACACACTGACCTAGCTCTGTTTCCTACCGAAGTCACAAGTGCTGCATTATCAAAATATGCACATGTGATTTTCAGTTGTGACACAGTGTAAAACCCATTTCACAATTGAGGAATGCTCATAGGCACATGTGATTTCTCGCCTCTTTGCCGCACATTTGGCTTTTGTAAACGAGGGACAGAGGTTCACAATTACACTCAGATTGTACTTTAGTAGATATAACTAATGCTTGTAATATAGAAGACGTACTATCCTAAACTAAGGAAGGCTATAACATTCAGTCTTTGCTGGATAAAACTGTCCCCATAACACTTTTATATATTGTGTTATTACATCAAGATAACTCAAGCTCCAAAACTCAAGTAACTAGTAACTGTCAGATAAATATACTGAAGTAAAACGTAAAATGTTTCCTTCTGAGATGTAGTAGTATGTAGTCCTTAAATCTGTACTTGAGATTAGTATTTGAGTAGATGTACTTAGTTGCATTCAGTCAGTGGTTGTTAGTAATGAACTTGTGATTGACTATAGAGCTACCAAACACAAAACACACTTATAAATGAAAGGATATTAAATATTGAAGCAGACAGTCAGTTTTTTTGCCTCGCAGTCATACAGAGAGAATTACTTCACGTTATTCTTGTAATTTGACTTAGTGATCAAAATCTGACAAGTCAAGTGGAAGATATTCATCAAGGTCTGTCTGTGTGTTTGTGTTTGCAAGTGGAAATAAAGCTCTACATTTTCTGATAAATTGACAAAATATGCTTTAAGTTGACACTGGTGCAGACACTGACACTGCTACATATAAAATATATGCTCAGATTGCTCGCTGGTCGCCGGGACACCAATGAAATCCTCCACTTCCTGCATTCCAGAAGAATCAGCAGGCAAAACGAACCACTGCGGATTGTTTTCCCATACAGTCCCACCGAGAAGTGAAAGGGTGTCATGGTGAAGTGTTGCATTATTCTGTGGGGGTCACAGCTCGTCTGGGAGAGGAGGCTCTCTTCCAATGCGCCATCCTCAGAAAGAGCGAGATAAGAGGGGGTAGCGGAGTGTGGACGGATGACTCACAGTGTGTAGGAGCAGGAAAAATAGACGTGCATTCTCTGGACCCTCAGGCTTTTTATTTCATGTTGCATTGAGAGAGAGATGTCTCGTGGAACATCTATCTATCTATCTATCTATCTATCTATCTATCTATCTATCTATCTATCTATCTATCTATCTATCTATCTATCTATCTATCTATCTATCTGAGGATTGATGTCTCATTCAACATCAACAACCTCAATGCCTGATTGCCTGAGTTGTTCTCTCCATGACCAGTAAACAATATTTATGTATCTTCAGGATACATAAATATCAGGACGGCCTTTCCCATGACACCTCTCCATTATATACTTGGTTGTCCATTCAGAGCCCACTTTGCTATCAAAGGAAAAATCCACCCAGTGTCAAAACTCACTTCCTATTTCCTCTCAGTTTTTTTTCCTTTGTGCGTACCAAATTACGACTTTCATGCTCTGTACTGCCCTCAAAACGGACTGAAAAATATATTACCCACATCACTACGCCTGCACATGACTGTTCGCAGTTTCGGTGGTTCAGCTTAGACGGATGCAGAAATTGCAGTCATTCAACATCTGTCATGATCGCACACAGATGACTCAACGGAGATCTCTGCACACCGCTCATTATGGACGGAACTAAATTAAAACAAGAGGTTGCAAACTAAAAAGAAATCTGGATCTTATAGGCTACTGCTTTAAGTGTTAAGGTATGAGCTCACCTTTCTCTCTGATGAGCTCATGCTGCAGTGTCTTTGTTCACCCGTGGCCAATATTCCTCCTATTGCAAACCTCCTCTACCTGTTCCTCCTCAAAACTGCTTTCAATTCCGCTTTCACAGATATAGCAGATCTATCGCTTCAGTCACGCTGCAGTAGAGTGTGTACATCTGCGGGTCCTGATGATATCATTGTTTTTGTGGTGGCAAGCCATCATAAATCATTTATTGTCTATGTCTTCGGCAGATCTTGATTAAGGACGCGGTGACTTCATACCGTCGCCGCAGCCTCGTAGCGTCAACACACAGAGCAGGGTATTCCCAGAAAATCACATTTAGGGAAGGACAGAGAAATGTTCCGCCGCGTCGCCTTCATGATGTGTCACACGTGCCGGGAAGCATTGAAATGGGAATGACTGTCACGTCTCTCCGCTGTGTTGTTGTTTGAAAGGATTTCTGTTTTTTCTGTTTTTGTGTGTATATAAAACAAAACAGGCATCAAGGGAGGAGAAGATCTCAGCAATGAAACAGGTATTCAACCTGTCGGGAAGAAGATACGAACAGATGAGAGAGGAAAAAAGATGCTGCCAGGTTGGTAAGAGACAGACGTGGCATGTCGGACAGAACTGTCATTCAGCAGTCTTCTTGGCGGCTCGGGAACGCTGAATCGATGGTATGGTGAGCCGAGGAGTGTGGGAGTGAAGCTGGAGAAGCAACAGAGTGGAGGCATCTGACAGGACGGGGAAATGTGTGAGACGGACGTATATGCAGGTGATGTGAAGGGATGAAAGCGTCGAGCGCGGTGTGCAGTCATGTCAAGCACATGAGGGCTGTCAAACTGGATGCTTTCCAGGCGAGAATGTGTGTGGGTTGAACGACGAGAACAGTTCTACCTGCCAGGTCGGCCGAGTGGCATGTGTCAATAACAATCGGCATCAATAGTGTCCAGAAGCAAAAGAAAGAGAAAGAAGAAGAGAAGTACGGAGGAAGCAACATGTAACTGATGATGGCTGGGGAAACTGGGGTGGAAGAGGACTGAAATAGCCTTTGGTGCAGTATGACTAAGACTTTAATTGCAGAGGGACGGAGATGTGGCCCTCTGTTGTGTGTGTTTGCTTGTGTGCACTGTGTAGCCGTTTCCATGTTTATCTCTATTACAAAATGAATTCTAATCCTTCAGTTTGGAGTTGTAGGACTGCATCTTCCCCTGTCAGCCTCTTCAGAGCTTCTGTGTGTGCGTGTGTGTTTGTGTGTGTGTTTGCACTTTGTGAGAAAATTAAACAGATTTTATGTCAAGGCCCTCCAGGGGTTAATTGCTGTCGCTATTTGTCAACACAGAGTATCTGAACAATACACCTACATTCCTGCTTCCTCTGCCTCTTTCAGACCTTTTTCTTGCACAAATAACAGTTTTTCGATTGCGACAAAAGAGAATCTCCCTCGCTCCTTCTCAACATTATGTCCTCTTTGCTTCTGCTGATACATGAGACTTTCTGCTACACACACACACACACAGTATTATGCATATATTTTACTGACAGTGTATTGGATTTACAGTCAAATAAGTTGCTCAATCTTGGAAAAGAAAACTCGTAACGACCATTATTTTCTCAACTTCGTGGTGATCTACATCCCTGGAAAGCGCCTGGTTTCCACCAAGTAGATCTTTGGAGGACTTGTTCTGTTAATGGCGTCGCCGCCCGGCGGCCCCAGCGCTGCCTGCACTGTCCCTGCAATTAGTTGCGATGATAAACCAGTCCCTGCAGGGAGAGCTCGCGACTCCCACTGAACAAATAAAAGAACACCTCACATCGCATTGCATCGTTTTGGTGAAACTCCATCGTCCCTCCAGCACTGTGATGAGAAAGCAGAGGGAAGTGAACAAGATTTTACTCACACCCTCCAGGCCCCCGTCTGGAGTTACCAAGGACGAAGTGATGCTGTTCCTTTTGGGTGGTTGCATTTGTTGCTGGTGTATAAATGGAGAATATATGTATGTTGTTCATGTGATTATGACGGCACGTCTCAGGGTGACGAGTAGTACTCTACTAACCAATGGATCCATGAACTGGATATACTAGGACAGAGTCTGAGCTGAAACAAAACAAAACAAAACAAGAGTGTCTCAGCCAGGAAGCATCACATGAAATATTAAGATGATTACAATTCTTTCTGGGGAAACATGCTTGTCCCAGTCACTGTCCTCTGCAGGTTGGGGAGGCTCAGGCTCGCTGCACTACGAGAGGAGAGATATCAGTTTTATTTAATTAAAGGGTTCGTTAAGCAGCTTTGAGAAGAGTAATTAGTTGACTTAATGGGTTCACTGGAGCAGGGGGGTCATCAGGAGCGGACTTTGGGTTCAAAATGAGGCAGCAGCAGCAGGAGGAGGTGGAGTGGAGGAGGGGAGGAGGGGAGGAGTGGTGGGATCACATGTTGAGAAAGCCTTCTGACAGGAAGCTGTGGCAAGAGGACGGACCGGAGCACAATAATTGATAGGACTCAAATCAAATTTGAGAAACACTTTTATCATAAAATCTTGTTCCATTTCCTTTCATGCAGCGGTGACCAATCAATGTCTGATCAACCTCCAACAAACAGCCTCCACCTCTGTTTGTTTTCTTATTGGTTTTCTTTTAATTATGTCATCAATTTTAATTTACTTTCTCAAACTTTGATTTCTCCATCGTGTTACTTCCGCTTGTATCACAATTCAAAAATCTATATGGATCCAGCATGTCCACTCTGCTTTAAGTGCTCTGGCTCTGTTGGAATGTCGGCTGGTTTCGGTTCCTCCACTACTTTGGACCGGACGGAAGTAGCTCAACAATTATTAAATGCTTTGCCGTAACATTTTATCACCGACATCCACGAGCCCCTCATGACATCTGCTAATAACTTTGGAGATGACCTGACTTTTCCTCCTTTGACAGATTGAAATCTGGTGTCCTGGGAAATCTCTCAACAAGTAGCCATGACATTCGGTTCAGCTGATGGATTTAGCTGGTCCATTAAATTTTTATTAAAGTTTCATTTTTTTTTAGTTATTCGTTAACTGACTGAATAAACAACCCTCACATTAGAATCAGCTTTGCTTCGTGCTTTTTAGTGCATGCTAATGTGTTAAACTGAGACGGTGAATATAAAGTTCACACTGACATTGTGAGGACGTCTGCACTGAATTTTAGTCAGTCAATTTCTGCACTGGTAATTGGACAGAATAATATTGCTAACTACATTCCCACTTTTACTGTCGAAGCCTATTTCAAATTACAAAAATCCATGGCAGCATAATAACCTCCACAGGGCACTAATTCCACTTTCAGATTGGGATTCAGGAGGTGCATCTAGACCAGGGGAACTCTGGGATAACTGTGTGCACCTCATTCCTCACAAGGACTTCATGGGCGGAAAGAATGCTACGTGTTTTACTTCTTATTTCAGATGCTGAAAAAGTAGTTTGGATTTTATCCCACCGAATGCGAACACATTACTATTCTCATCCTGTTCAGTCTCATCCCAAAGGGGACACATGATACCTTTGATAAATTACAATTAACGGTACTAATGAGTATAAACATCTGTATTAGTGTTTCTCTAATTGTGCTGCTTTCTCAATGCTCTCTCTCTGTTTACGCCCCCTACTGTTTTAAATGTTCATTTATTGGCTTTTATAGATGAGCTGCCGGCTGGTTAATGTTTCCTAAACGTCCTGCACAGACATCAGAAAGGTGATACAAGCGAAAGGCTGCCGTAACAGGCCGTGTGACACCCTCAGGATTTACACTGCTAGGAATATGACACTGTTAATTATCCCCTAATCAACAAACCATCACCTCCAGATCCAATTCTTCTGTTTCAATCCGTGCCCAACAGTGCGTGTCTCCTGCAACATGCCACATATAATGACATCATGGTCCTGGGGCAAGCAACACACAGAACCCACAGGGGGAGTCAATCACGGGTCACCGCAATAACGTCAGCCAATCAGTGCGAGAAGAAAGGCCTGTAACCATGGTGATTAGCCTGGGTTCAAATAGTGTATGTGTGGCAGATGCCTTCTGTGTTGGTTCCATATGTACTTGTGTACATCGACGGGCCTGCTGCATTAACCCTGTACTGTGTGTGGGTATGCATGAAGGGGCACAGAGCCGTTATCAGTTCCCAGGGAAGCTGAGGTGAACGCCATCACACCGCCACATGTACAATCATTAGCTGTTGTCCTAGTTGCATAATATATGACTTCTGCATTTATATTGTGGTCCAAGGATGCATCAGCCTTTTGTGTTGCTCGAAATGTAGTTCCTATCTAGAGCAGACTAGCGTTCACGTGTTGCAGCATACAAGGTATATGCAGTTATACGGTCTATAGTGCTCCGAAGGGATGGATGAGGACATATGTGGGTGGCAGTGATGGGTGAGGGGAAGGGGGGCGAGGACATTGTACAAACAGCACTGCTGAGCAGAAGTACAAATGGCTGTGAGTCAATGCAAGTAGAGGAGAGAGGAGCAGAGAGGTTCGCTGAGAAAAGGTCAGAGTTTGGAGTGTTTTATTAGAGGCCAGAAGACAGACAAAGAACAGGAGGATGGTACCTATGCCACGTCTGTGTTACGGCTTCAATCTTTAGTAGGATTCAAGGAGACTTAAGATATACCGAGGAGTCCGACTGCTCAGCTGGAGCTCAGCATGAAACTATATCTAAGTGTCTGCTCATAGAATACATTTAATAGCTTGTGTTCGATGGTAACGGACACGTCTGTGCAGCGTTTTAGTGCTCAGCCTTTATCACGGTGACGAATCATCTGACCCCTGCATTCCCAGCTACTGAGACTACACACACTGTTGTTAACCCCTTCAGTCTATGAGTGAATTACCTGTGTGATATGCTACATAACGTTGCTCACCCACATGGCTCACTTGAGATGACGTATTCAATAATACTCATGCGGTTCCAGTTCAATCGGTTCAGGATAACCATCTGAGATTTCTGCCCCATTGCAATAGAGTGGAGATGATTATCATGTGGCTAACGCCATAACCTGTATAGGTGTGCCTGCTGTGGATAATAATAATACTAACATTGTGTTCTGCAGATTATAGAGAAGGACTGTTACTACTATTCATTTTTCTTTGTTTGCTTGTTTTTTTAGGGGAGAGAGCAGAGCATGTTCTCATCATCACTGTAATAGGCCAGAAATCTAATAAACTTCTTCAAATCTGCCTGGATACCAACAAAAAAAATCTAATTTAGGGGAATTAACCTCTTAACAACCCTAAAGCAAGCAAAAACCTCCCACTTGCGCCCCGATTCCAGCCCCTGTACACATTTAAATGACATCAGAGCACAATAGTACACTCAAATGATTAATCAGCTTAAACTATTTCAAAACTTCTTAAATAGGATTTTAAAACTTGCACAAAATGCTGCAGAGGTGTCTTTGCATCTGACACAGATTAATGCAAATGCACACAACGCTTCAGGTTAAATCCCGCCGGCTAAGCAGCTTAAAGACAAAAGAATGAAGGCTAAGGCAGTAATCCTCGCCACTTGGCAAGATATTGTTTTCTTCCCGTATACTCGGACATAAATCATATTAAGGTTTTTGGTCTGTGAGAATGGTTTGCTATTTGAATAGATTGTTTTGCAGGATCATATCCTTTCTTCCTTTTCTATTTAGGATTAATTTAGCAGCTGTGATCAGTGGAGCAGAGCTGAGAGGAAATCGACCTGCAGGCAGCTCTGCATTTTTATGTCAGGTCTATTCCTGGGAGGTCATCAGGTACGTCGACTGTACCTGCAGTAGTTAAATGAGATGACTCACCTGAACTTTGAAGACAAATAGACCATTCAGACACTGTCATGTGACTAAAATACTTTTTGAGTATTTCATGTAGTCTTTTCCTCTTCCTGCTCTTATTGTTTTTCTTCAGCAACATCACATCACCAGACCAACTGGTTCATCTGCCCCGGCCGCGGAGGTTTAACTCTGCTTTCAGAGCAGCTCAGCCCTTCAGCAAATGTTGGTTTAACTACAAATCCAATTCGCGGCAGCGTTGAAAAGGATGCAGTTTAAGTCCATTTGTCAACACATCTCACCCTCTCTACTTTACCTATTTAATGAGGATATTTAGGTCCTCTTAATTTAATAGTTTCTCAGAAAGTGATTCTCCTGCAACACGATAAATAAAGTTTCCACAGAAGTTCTCAATAGCTCCTGTGAGATCATCGGCCTCTTGCATTCTGTGTCCTTTTATTTTGTTCTGCTCCCCTGATCCATTAAAAGAGTTGTTAAGTACCCCACAAACAGATTCAGAGTTGGGGTCAGTAACAGAGCAGTGTACAGATGCATCACCGGGGTGGATGATGGCAGAGGGATATTAATTCTGCATATCACCCTCAGAAGTTCTTTCAGAGTGCAGAGGAAGCGTCTTCTCTTTCGTTTCCAACCAAACAGAATGAAGAAGCCTTTATCTCCTCTGAACAATAAAACAGGGCCGACGGCCGCGCTTCCTCTATAAAATGTTAATAAAATAATGTCTGTTTGAATTTATTTCTTGATTAATGCAAAGGTGCTTTTGTTGCTGGTGGCGACATTAATATTGATAAATGCTGGAATAGTTTCAAGAAGACCGTTTGAAATGTACCAAACCTGATTTGTGTTTTAATCATGTCCACCGCTGTGAGCATCCTGCGAGATCAAACTGTGTGAAGATCAATGTGCTTCTGTGTCTACGTTTGTTTTCTCCTCTTAACTTCAACACTTTATCTGTTTCTATAACAACCGGATGATAGTCTCTCTGCTACACGTCAGACTGTCCACAATGAATAAGGGAATAATTAAGCCTACATTAAGTCTGTCTTTGGACTGTCACTGTCACTATTTGTGACAGTGTGACATAATTTCTACTTCAGTTACACATTAACACCTGATTTGACGTCCCACAGCCATTCTCAGTATGTTCATGTAGCTGCAGGTGGTATGGTGAACGTGGCAATCACGCCCCCTAGCGGTCAAATAGGTAAAATACACTCGCATAAGAATAGTATGGTGGCGCATCATTCAACAGGGGGATACACACTGAGGGAGTCTCAGTCATGGACAGAAGTTACCTGGTAGATTCATTATAACCTTCGGCGTCCTCTTCGTAGTCTGTGAGAGAGAGAGGTTTTATTTGAAAACAAAAGATGTTTTTTAGATGACAACAGTTGAATTCACAGTATTTGCAATGTCTATTGTGTGAAAGTTAAATAAAATATAAAACCTCCTAGATCCTCCACTTATACAAAACTTGAATTATCTGACAATGTCAGAGCAAAAGAAATTATACTGATAAAGGGGGTTTTGTGAAGTAGGTAGCGTTATATTCTATTATAAATCAATATCTTTTAGAAATAAGCTATAATCAGAAAACACGGCTGTTTGGTCACTGGGGTCCAAAAGCAGGCAGCTTCAATAATTAAATGCCACTTCACTCAAACTGATTGGAATATTCACCCAAACATACTGCAGGTAATTTATCTATAATCAGTGTTGTGTGTAGAACTGACGCAGTCTCACCACACGGTGGCGCACAGCAGCAGCAGCCGTGCAGGCCGCTAATGACGTGGTGTTAAATAAGCCCAAAACCTTTAGGAATGCTTGAAAAAGTTCCGTTTTATAGATCTGTCCAGGCACACAGACTTCCTGGGATGATATTATGACTTAAAATGAGAATATAAAACCATTTAGATATTAATTTATTGATATATTTAGACATACATGATGTCATTCCATCGGTGTTTTTTCATTAAACACTAAGTATAAACCTTCACTTGGACGGTTTATTTAGCCCAGGTTCCACTTTGTAGTGTAAAGTATTTCCGGGGGTTCATGAGAACTTCAGGAGAGGTTTGGTTTCCCTCCTCTGTGGATCAGCTCCCCTCCCTCCTGCCCATAGAAACTCCCCGATCCAGGCTGCAGCGCCTCAGACGCGCTCATTGGAGCGCACGCCAGCTCCTCGGTCACTGCGGCTCCAAAATCTGGTTTCCCAGACCTCACTCGGTTTCGACACGATGCTGGATTAAGCCCACTAACTCTTGTTGTTCGGCCAAGGAGCGTTGTTTCCCGACAGAGCAGGTACAATGAGCTGCCTCCTGCAACAGATCGACTGATAAGAGGTAAGTTTATCCAACGGCGGAGACTAAACAAAAAAGTCATCTTCAGGTGGATCAGAAACTTTTTTCTTACTTAAAAAGTAAATGAATATAATACGTATAAATATGTAATATAATTTCTTCTATGTTGGGTTTAAAAACGATGTTCCTCTCTTGATCGGGACCGTATTGTTCTTCTTCTCCAATATTAGTCATAACTCAGGCACCTTTCTGCTGGTAATGAGGCCATTTCACCACACTGAACATAACTAAGTGATTATCAGCTGTCACCGGCTCCTGTTCACCACAGTTCAATAACTTCTCTGAGTGTTTTTGGTTGAGCTGCCAGTTTCTGCACCACATCCCTGTTAATGAGTAAACTTTGGGAATTTGGACACTGACCTGAACTCTTTGGTACTGATTGCTATTCTTCCTGTGTTTACCCTTAGGGGTGAGATCCGCTCTCCAGAGGGCAGCGGTGTTTGCACTGTGACCCGTAGGTTGTGACACAGATAAGGAAGAGGACACAGACGCTTTAGGATCATGGATATCGGTAATGACGTGGATCTGTCCAACAATAACATCACTCCGCTGTGGAGACGCCGCACAGACAATTGCAGGAGTCCTAAGGACTCGAGGAAACCCCGACCCCGAAGTTACCACATAAATGGAGTCATGACAACGGACTTCCCTGTGCAGGACAACAAGTGCTCTTTTACCCTGAGCCAACCTGCTGAGAGGCTGGTGGTCACACCACCATGTTCGGGCAAGAACACTGTGGTGCTGAAGCATGTTTTACACAAACCCTCGAAGAAATCCAGAGTTATTCGAAGCATCAGCATTGGACATCTCTCCAATGGACGCTTTTCATTTTCCAAACTCAGATCTGAGGCCTGCAGATCAGCTTCACTGGACAATAGGGTGTCTAATGGAGAATGTGACGGGGAGAAAAACCAGAATGTAAGGACAGTATGGCCTGACAAGTGTGTCCAGGATCCTCAAAAACTCATTTCCAGTGGATTCAGTCTGAGCTCGCTTAAAGACAAGATCGCATTTGGACCATCTGCACCTCAAGCTGCTCCACTCGCTCCATATGACAATAGCTACAACCACCATGAAACGTCCAGCTTGTCGTCCGCATCAAGCCCGTCTCCTCCCGCCCAACGTGCACCTACTCCTTCCCACAGCTCCACCTCGAGCATCCCCTCCCTCTCCTCCCTTAACTCCTCAGACCCCCCGACGTCGCGCTCTGCGTCGCCCGCAGATAGACAAGTGCTCATCAGACAGACTTCATCCTCGCCTGCCTCTTCACAAGACACAAGGCATGCTTCTTCTTCCTCTTCTATGTCCTCCCCCTCTCCTTCCCCATCTATATCTCCCTCTCCCTCCATAGTACTCAGCACCCACAGCCCAGCCGCCCTGAAGATGGGCACCCAGCAGCTCATCCCCAAGGGCTTAGTGTCCGATACTCGGCATAGCAAGGCGCTTCAATCTGGGCCGCAGGGCCAAGGGTTTGCTGGGCTGCTGGGCCTGGATTCTTCCAAGCGAGCGTTGAAAGCTCTCAGCATGGTGGAGACAGGAGCCTACTTTTCCACAGGAGTCGGACGTGGTGAGGGGACAGATGGGGAAAGTGAGAGCCCAGGGACTCTAAGGAGAGGCCTGAGGAGTACATCCTATAGGAGAGCTGTTGTTAGTGGAGTAGAACTGGAGGTCCCTTCCATTGATCCAAAGGCCCTTCAGCTTTCTCAGCCTTTCATCAAAGGGACTGATGGGGATAATCAGAATCCGCCAGCAAGCACAGGCACGTCTTGTAGTGTAAACCCAGCCAGTCAATGGCAACCCAAGCCCCCGAGCCCAGGAGGACCCAAACTCGTTCCATGGGGAACCAAACCTGCCAGCCCAGGGGGAACCAACCCCCCCAGCCCAGGAGGACCCAAACTCGTTCCATGGGGAACCAAACCCGCCAGCCCAGGGGGAACCAAACCCGCCAGCCCAGGGGGAACCAAACCCGCCAGCCCAGGGGGAACCAAACCCCCCAGCTCAGGGACACAAAAGTCTACCGGCAATGCAAAGAAGAAGGTGAGTAAAACTGCTAGTAAAACATTGTGTTGTGATCAGAGGATTCACTCAAGATGCACTGGGAGGCTTTCCAAAAAAAGTGATTGAAATCAACAGACGTGTGTTCCCTGTCCCGCCCAGAACATCAGGCAGCAGCAATTTGGAAGTTATCACAGAAGGCATCTTCATGGCTATGAGACGATTAAAAACTGAAACATTTTGACCCTGAACTTAAAGATTTCTGCTCTCATAAAATATGGAAACAGGTTTTCTCTGTTGTAGCAGAGCGAATGGGTTTATTTTTGTCGTGCATGTGCGCAACGATTTGTTCGATTTGGACTTTCAGAATTGGGGTTTTTAAAGTCCGTATTGCAAAACACAGGCTGAGTATTGCGAAACAAAAGCAGCAGAAGCAGCAGAGGCTGGTGGAAGACCTTAGGAGGAAACAATTAATGTGGTTGTTCGGAGATGTGAGTGATGTAATGTGAGTCTCCCACACGGACACACACAGCGGCTCTGTAGTTAGACGGGGGTCATGGACGGGGGTCACCAGAGAGGGCAGGGGAAGGTCCTGGACAGGTGACAGAGCAGCCCACTCCGGTTCCATATGAAGTGTGTATGAGTGTGTGTGTGTTTCCTCCCAGTCGGTCCAAGTCATCAAAATGATGTCGCCTTTTTTTTTTTTTTTACAGAGTCCAGATAAGAAGAACGTTCTGACCAGTCAACGGACTTTTGACAGCGAGGGTGAGAAACCTCTTCATTGCTTTTATATCACATCTCGCCGCTCCCTTGATTCCTAACAGCCTGTGACTCTTTGAAAACGTCAGAATTATGGATCTCTGTCGAACAACTGTATTTCAGAGGAGGAGCTGTACCAGAACTATCAGGAAAAGGCCTTACATAATGATTCAGACGAGGACGCCGATTCCAGAGAGCCTGAACCTGATAATGGCATCGTGGTTCAGTACAGACCCATACGGACCTCCTGGAGCCAGCTCAGTGTGGTGAGACACAACAAACACACGCTGACATATACAGTACGCTGCTCCTGGAATGTTACTGCTTTCAAGAATGCTGTCATATCCAGTTTGGCTGCAGTCCATACCCATCCTCCCCCGGCGCCTGCGTTCGGTTGTCACTCTACAGGAGCATTTCTTCAAGAACAGGGGGGGGGGGGCAGGGAGGCAGACAGTCAGCCAGACCTGCAGGAAGTCTTGGAAGCACTGCTGGGACCGAAGCCAATGTGTTGGCAAACTCCACAGATTGGTCAGAGTGAAAATATGTTCAAAATGTTGCCTCTGGAAAGACGTGCGGTGGCTTTGCATTACGTCATATCGTCAGGAACTGGAAGGCAGGGAACCAGGAATATATTAAGGGAGTGAGTTAATTAAGCATATTTACTCAGGCATCCCGTGTGTTTGTTTACTTGTTGGAGAGGGAACTCGAGGGAGCAGAAGTATGCTCTGGGATCGTCAGACAAACTGCTGGGCAGAGATGATACTTGGAAATTAGACGGAAACGTTTAGAACATTTCTTTGATGGTCCGTGTTGTTGTTTGTGTTGGGAAGCAGCAATGAAATGACCATTGTAACTTTGTAAGTAAGTTTCTCTCCCGAAGTCTCCTCTGTTTTTCCATCCACAGCTGTAAAGCAGCTGTGAGCGCCTGCATGCGACAGCGTTACACAATCCGTCTCCACGGGATTCTTTTGTCAGCTCTCATATTTCCGAGGAAGTGCTGGCTGTCATATTTGTGTTCTGACAGGATATTAACGGCGAGCGAAGCCAAGAACCGGATATACAAGTTGTCATCGCGTCGGTCTCTCCTATCCAACTAGTTTCCAGCTCCGCCCTCCTCCTATTGTCAATGTGCCGTTTGGGATTCGACGACAAGCTGGACGAGGACAGATTTCACATTTCCAGGAATGATTGCGTTTATATTCAGGATCGAGTGCTGTCTCATCACTCAGGGGCTCTAAGGTTGGCCTTGATATTGAATAATTATAGCACATAGATAGTTCCTATGACACCCAGTGGAACTGAATAAGCAAGTTAGCGAGTTTGCATGGCTGCTGAGGATCGCTGGTTTACAGTGGATTTAGAGGGACTGGATATTTGGAAGGGAGGAAAGTATAAGTGAAGGAATATTCAAACAGATGTATGTGTGAGAGGAATGGAAAGGAGAGATCATGACATATTTTGGGCTTCTGCAGGTGTGTTTGTTCTCAGTTTGCCAGGGGCTCCAGGACAGATACTTGACAGAGGGAAGGCTTCGTCTGGAGGAGTATCACTTCCTTGTACCTTTTCCACCAAAACAAGATGTTCAGCAATTAAAACGCAATGCAAGACGGCCTCTCAGGGGTTCTTCCAGCAGGGACAGTGTGCTTCAGTTAAAGACCAATGTGGCCTCAGCTCGTACTGGTTATATTCTCGTGCTGTTCATTCTGTCTTCCCGTCACTCTTACAAAGTCACAGGCTGATTCATTCTACAGCACTCAACACCTGGTTCACTCCAAAGGATTGCTTTGTATTTTTTTAAATTGTATTTTGATGTACCCGGACCAACACATAGACATTACACTCCACCATGCCCAATTCCTCTGAAGAGCTTTGAGGATCCACCAGAGTCCGTACGTCTACTCTCGCCCTGCGTGTCCTCATTCAATCTTTCTCATTTATCCAACAACGTTGTTGGCTGCCTGTTCAGTGTGGTATGCAAAGTGCTCCTTTCCTTTGTGAGTCGGGACAACAGTTGCTCACAAAAACACACACACACACACACACACACACACACACAGACAGCTATAAATGCAAATGGGCCGTGCCTTGAGGAAAACCTCAAAGTAGTTAAAGCAATGGGACCTTGTATTTGAGATGGTCATAAAGCCTCTTAAATCATATGAAGATTCTGAACCCTTTACCCCCACAAACTGTGTTGTCTGATTAGGTAAAGAAGAGCGGCCTGTCTGAGCGGATGAGTCAGGAGCAACGGAAACGACAAGAGGTGACTGATACTTTACACTTCATGTGATCCTACTATACTATAGTTTAGGCCAAACATAGAGCACCTGCAGAACTCAGTGTTTTAACTGAAGTAACAAATCAACTGTGAAACGTCCCCTCATGTCTATCTCCCCTCCCTCCTTCCATCAGGCCATCTTTGAGGTCATCTCCTCGGAGCACTCGTACCTCCACAGTCTGGACATCCTGATCCGCATGTTCAAGAATTCTGCAGAGCTCAGCGAGGCGATGACCAAGACGGAGCACCACCACCTCTTCTCCAACATCACCGACGTCTGCGAGGCCAGCAAAAAGTGAGCATGTCGGAACATCGCAGTGTGTGAGGCGTCATATTTTATCTCGATGTTTATACACCCTCTGTGTTTATTTTCTTGTTATCGGACGTGAAGTGAGTCTGTTGCACGGTGGTTGGTATTACGGCTCGTCCTACTTGTTCCCTAAAGTGTGTCAGTGTTTGTGGTATTTGGTTTTGTTTAATGAGCCGGAAAAACTCCTCGCTTAACTGCGCTTAGCGGTCAGTAGACTGCACTCCCTCCACGGGAGGTGTATCTGTCACACCATTCGTTCAGTCTGGGAACAGGCAAGGAGGAAATATAACTAACATTGTAGAAGAAGAGAGATTGTTCCTACAAGCCCTCTGACTGTATCTGTCCATCTTGATTTATGCTGCACGTAAGGAGAGCGTTAATGAGCAGGTAACTATAGACCGACTGATGCAAGCACTCATGCATGAGAGACCAGGACATGTGAGACCGGTGTGAACTGCTGCCTCAGCGGTTGCTGTTGGACAAGAGTCCCATTATTTCTGCAAATGATTGTCAGGAGACTCTTGTGTTTGCAGGACTTCCACATGGTCCTTCCCTCAGATCCAGCTGAGCAGGCCTTGTTCTTTCCGTTGCCTCAGACTTAAGTTCTCCCGGGGCGAAACAACATAAATGTGAAAAGACTTTTAATGAGCTTGTCATGGTCGTCCTCGTGAAGGTGCTTGAGCTTCCGTTGACAGTTGCTAAAGGATTCGTCGGGACGGCAGCCCCTTCCCCTGAGAGGAGGTATCTGCATTATGACAGGACACTTAGATTGACATGGATGTTTCGTTCATTTGCTTAAATGTGGATATGAATAAATTCCTTCCCCTTTGTTCAGACATGCTGTTGTCCCTCTGACATCTCACCCTCCCAACCTACATACTTCACCTTGTGTAGCTGCAGGCGGAGAGTGATGGGCAGGTGGTGGGAGAGACGTGGGTACAGCAGATTGTTATAGATATAAAGTGGTCTGTAGTCCTGGTTAAACAAGATGTACTACTAGAAACAGATGGTTAATTATATTACCACTCAACAGAACTAGCAGACATATTCCCTCCCCTGCAGGTGTCTGTGTCGGAGTATGAGACGCAGACACCTCACCCTCCATCTACTGCTCGGTGCTCCTCATGGAGTCGTGCTCCAGGCGGGAGCGCAGCCTGAACTTGAGCACGCTTGACATGTTAAACCCTGAATACACCTTTAGGACAAGAGCCAGAGGACACGGCAGCCGTGTGTTTGTGTGTGTTTTCATTCCCTTGTTTGGAAAGCTGCAGTTCAAAGGGCACAGGGGTCGGCCGTGGACACATTGTTTCCTATAGATAGTCACAGCACATGCAGAGTTCGGGGGCACAAAAGGTGCCTTTGCAGACGAGCTCAGCCCGTCAAGGTCAATGTTTGTGTCCTGTTTGTCACCTTGGATCACAGGCAGAAGCACACATTCGCTTGAAGTTGGCCATGTGGCGTGCTATTAAACCGGCCATCTGGTGGTGCAGAGGAAAAGGAAAAAGGCCCCTGTGTGATGGTTAATGGTAGGATATGTCTATTTTAAGAGGCGCGGAGTTCCTCTTTTTCTGGTCTTGCAGCAGGTCTAGAAAGGTGTTGGTGTCGCTTCCTGCCTCTGTCGTCGCATCCTATAGTCTCCCCAGTGTGGTTTACCTCCTGATGTGATGCTTCTTCCTAAAGATGGCACCATGAATCCTGACTTACTAACCTTTCTTAATTTACCTCCACCCTCTCATGTTTAGATTCTTTAAGGAACTGGAGGAAAAGCACCAACACAACATAGTGATCGACAACATCAGCGACATCGTTTGCAGACATTCTCAGTCCAACTTCGATCCGTACGTCACGTACTGCTCCAACGAGGTCTACCAACAGAGAACCCTGCAGAGGCTGGTGTGAGTGACCGTACGAACACGCGCAAGCAGATGTTCTTCTCATATCTTTCATGGACTCAATCCAACATCACTGCTTTGACTCAATTGCTGAGCTTACTCTCACTCCCGCTCATTTTTCCCTCTTTCTGTGTATCACCAAGCTACTTCTCTCTCCAATGCCTCCTCTCTTGCACCGCTGCAGGTCCAAGAATCCAGTTTTTAAGGAGGTGCTGACCAGAATAGAAGGCCACCCAGACTGCAGGAACCTCCCCATGATCTCCTTCCTCATCCTGCCCATGCAGAGGATCACTCGGCTGCCCCTGCTCATGGATGTGAGTGCGTTCATGACATCCAGCAGCTTGAGCTTCGGAATTACAAGACTCTGACTCTTACGCAACCGTTTGTTTATCCATCCTGCCCCAGTTTACTATTTCTAGGGTGTGTGCTTCTTCCGCCTTTCAACTTTCTAGCCTCAACTATGTGTTGGTGACCTCACGTCAATTTATCTTCTCTTTTCCTTTTATCGTTTTGTTCTTTAATTCCCTGCTGCTCTTGGCGCTGCATCGTTCTGTCCCGGCTGTGCCTCCCTCACTTCCTCTCTCTCTCTCGCTCTACGTTCATCCCCCCCCTCTCTCCCAGCTTGCGTTAGTGTCTCTGGGGTTTATGCTTATGCAACTGGATGCTCATGGACCCTGAGAAAGTTTGGTTTCAATTAATTTCTTCCCACAGCTTCTCTTTGTTATCAGTGTTTTATCAGGCTGTTATAGTGTTGCGTGCATGGTGACATGATTGGTACCAATGAATTGTTGTTGATCTTTGAGCAGACACACATTTTACCTTCTTTGACATTGTGTTAATGACTGCAACTTGTCAACTCTCGCAGACAATATGTCAGAAGACACCGAAGGACTCTGCACAATATGAGGAATGTAAAAAAGCTTTACAAGCCGTCAGCAAGGTCAGTGGATGAACGCAGCTTTAATGTTTTATGTTGAAAATCTATCGTTGCCTTGAACATTTCTGATTAACGGTGTTTCTGTGTGTGTGTGTGTGTGTGTGTGTGTGTGCAGGTGGTAAGAAAGTGTAACGAGGGCGCTCGCACCATGGAGAGAACAGAGATGATGTACACCATCAACTCACAGCTGGACTTTAAGATAAAGGTATGACAGAGGAAGATATATCAAACAGTCGTGCGTGCGTCCTGGACGGTACTTAGGTAGTAACTCAACGTAAGTCTGATTTATGTGTGTAGAACAAAGCCTGATGCACGTCGTGCAGTGGCATGTACACACACGCAGGTACAGTAGTCCAAAGAGTACACACCGCTGTCACCTTTGTGCTCAATACACACACACAACTTTGCAGGCTCAAGTGTGTCTAAGGAGTGTGGGAACTAGCTGTTGACACATTTGGGATTCGCAGTTGTCTCGTGCACATACTCGCTGTCTGCATAGCCAGCTGTCCACGCACGCACACACCCAGATTGTGATTTACCGTTCATGGACAGCAGCAACATTGCAGACATTTCAAAGTGCTGTAATTTATTGGGATTGTTCTCTCCTTGCATCCCTCCAGCCTTTCCCCCTGGTATCATCCTCGAGGTGGATGGTGAAGAGAGGGGAGCTGACAGCCTTCGTGGAGGACAACGGCATCTTCCTCAAGCGAACATCTCGGCAACAGGTCTACTTCTTCCTCTTCAACGACGTGCTTATTGTCACCAGGAAGAAGAGGTAAGCCTAACCGAGCGCAGACAGTCCCGGGTTAATGACGCTGGTGTGAGTGTGGCCTCAGTCTGCAGGCTTGGAGCATAACTCACCTGTCCTGACATGTTGAGGGTGAAAGTGTGAATTTAAGCCGTTGGTTTTCCCTCTCTGTGAGTGTGTGAAACTCATATCAGGAAACAGATCTGCTTTTTTGTTATCTCTATCATCCTGGATTTGTACCTGCAGCTGCACCATGACATCACACTGATCTGCCTCACTGCCCTCAGCTTCATGTGTGTTTATTAAGCTGAACAGGTGCATTTACCTGTTTATCTGCTGGTAAATTAAGAACCTAAAACAGTTTTTCTGACCGTTGTTGTCCAGGTTTCAACACGTCCTGGTGCTGTGAATCATCTGTAGCTAGTAGAAATTTTAGGCAACATCATAAAACAGGTCACACAAGACTTCCTTGCAATGATGTGGTTTGGTGTGTGTGTGTGTGTGTGTGTGTGTGTGTGTGTGTAGTGGGGGGTGTGTGCATACTTTTGTGTTCTTTTACCAAAACAAAATTCCCTTCCCTTCCTGTCCATCTCCCTCTCTGTCTGGAACAGATTGTCCCCCTGACTTGCAGACTCAGAATTCCTAAGAATCATGAAAAAGAGAGAAACATTCCTCTCGATATTTTTGTGGGAATTTGATCCGGAGCGGCCGGCTCCACCGGCGTCTGGTGTCCAGCCCGTGTTTGGGAGAGGGATTTGGGAAAGGTAGCGCTTACGGAACCAGTGTGTATCTGCGTGTGTGAGTGGCTTTGAATGAGCGAGGCTGTTATAATATTGGTCTGTTCTGCTGGGAATGCTGGAGTCCTGCTGTGGCACGCTACTCTGCTGCTCTCCATCTGCAGGAAGCAAAACAAGAACACACCCGGGGTACGCAGGGCTGCAGCCAGGCACCGGAGGGTCACACACCCCGAGACACCAGGGTGTAATAGCTCTGTCTCTTTGTCATTATGACTTTGATCGTGTGTGTGTGGGAGGGGGGATTACAAGCGTGCCAGATACAATAATATTTTGTGTGCTTGAGTCCTTTCAGCATCGTCTTGTCTCATTTTTCAGGAACTTCTATGAATACCATGAAAACCAGAGGAAGGGGGTAGAAGGTCAAAGCCACCGCAATGAACAGAAAACACTTATGACCTGAGAATATTTTAGTTTTTAAGTCCTGTGTTTCAAAACAGTGTATCTGCATGTGTTATCTTATTTTGATTCCACAACATTAGCTTGTTTTTGGAGTTGGACTGAAGTCAATCCTTCTTATCTGCTAAAGAAAGATTACTGGCACATCGTTAATGTAGTGTAAAGTACTCAGGTTAGTGTTCAGGACACCGTTGATCAATCAATTAACAACATAAGCAGCTATTTTAATGATCATTTAATTCATTTTTTAAGCAAAAGTGTCAAACGTTCACTGGTTTCACATTCCAAATCACATGTTGGGTAATATCACAATTATTGAAGAATTTCGACGTCAGTTAATATTTCTTTTATTGTTTTGTACATTACTCACCGCTAATTATAAAAATGACAGAAAGTAAATGATTCGATGTGTCAGCAGACTTAACAGATGTGTTTATTTTGTCGTCTTCTGACTTGATCCGAAATGGAAATCGCTATTGGGAACCGGATCCCATGTCAGATTTGGCCGTTCCCCTGCAGTGGGAACGTGTTGAGCTGCTGCACTCTGGCTCACACCAACACTTACATAACATTCAGTATCCACACCAGCTGGCTCCTCTCTCATCTTCACTTCCCCCCCTTTTTTTTTTTTGCTCTTCATTTCTGGGCATCCTCTTAAAAGTCAGTATTATTGGAGTTTTCATTTCCTTTCATGTCTCTTTTTGACTTCCTCGTCACCGTGTAGGTTCTTTTCTTTTGGTCAATGTCACGTTGTGTAAGTGTGCAGGTCCACAGTCCAAACTCTTTCTGCTCTACTTTCCCTCCCTCTGTTTGTTTGACTTTGCTGTAGACTCAACAATCGCGCTTCGCACCGGTGCACCGGTCTGTCTGCAGGCTCGGAGGTCCTACCTGCACATCTTCTGTCTTCGGTTGTGTGTCGGCTCTGCCTGCAGGTGGTTGGACTGGTTGTGTATTCCCTGCATCAGTTTGTGTCTGTGTGTGATCCCGCTGAGACTATTTCAGGTTTTATCGAGCGTCTCCCACATTTTGACATCGGACATGTCAACTACATCCTACCTTCATTCCTCTGTTTAGCAACAGTCCAGCAGTGTATTTCCGCCCACGCAGTCCTGCACATTCCTCATTCCATTCCCCGGTTTCATGTCAATGGCATTCCAGACATTCGACCTACAACTCAGTGTCAGTCTTGTGCTACAGACCTCAAGACATTTCTCTCCTTTGAAAGACGATTGCAAATTAAGGGTCTTAACAATCGGGGGAATCTACTCTGCTTTCACCACCAGAGCCTCTTGTCTTCATTAATTAACCTTTCGGGAAATCAAAGCAATAAAATGATAATTTCTGGTTTTATTTTGGAGACCATTTGTAGCTGGTGGCCTGTGGTGCTAGTTTTGATGCTAAGCTAAGCTAAGCTAAGCTAGTCGGATACCAGTTACCTCCGTAAGAAGGTTCTGTTTTATCTTCGGTTTGTTTGTCGTTGTGTGTCTGTTTGTACTATACCAGTCTAGGTTAAGAACAAACTGGTCTTCTCATGTTGCTCTTCACGTTGATGCAGAGATGTTTGTGAATACGGCTGGAAGTATCTTTGTATTCCTCTGCTGTCAACACCCTCATCTTTCATCTGATTCACCTCTCCCTCTACTTTCTTCCTCCTCTTCCAAGAGGTCTTATCGGCGGAGGTTAATATGCTTTAACTTGATTGATTGGTGGATGCTACGGACTGATGGGCAGCAGTCGAGGCTGGTTGAGAACCTCCCAACCGTGACTGTGTTCTCCCCCCCGAAAGTCGAGAGCTTGTGGAAAGGGAGAAACTTGTGCAGTTTCAGTGGTCGCTCCTGTTGGTTCACTGGTACCTTTGTATCGGCTCGTGTGCGTGTGCACGTGCGCGTGTGTGTGTGTGTGCGTGTTGGATTGCATGAAGCCAGTTTCTATCCAGTAGCTTCTCAGCTTGGCTGCTGTTTCAGTCTCTAGTTGTTAAAACACATGTGGGCTGGACTTAAGCTCCTGTTCCTTAGAACACTATGAAAACACACACACACACAAACACACACACACACTCTTTGGCTAAGTCCTGCATTAAAGGTCCCATTTTTCACAACTGCCTCCAGATGTTTCTCACTAACTGTGTTTACAGTTGGACGCGGGGTCATACTCAGGCACAGGTACTCATGGGAAATGTAGGCATGCACTAAAGACACCAGGGCACAGCGTGCGACTTAGTGTGAGGCCGTATAGAAAGTATCATGTTCTCCATTTATGACCGGCTCATATGAATCTGAGACCCAATGTGACGGCTGATTTATAAATCCAGGTGTATAATATCTACCACATGGGGTTTTTTTTCCACTCTCAGGGGTTTAAATGCTGAAGGACCAAGAAATCTGAGCTTTAACCGTAAATTCGGTGGGTAAACGGGCGGATTGAGCAACGAAAGACCAAGAATATAATCTCTATATTTTATCTTAATACCACAGTATCTTTGTTATCTATATGTGTCGGCTGGTCGGTTCAGTGTTCCTGAGTTCACTGACTGTCAAGTTGATGTACTGTAGTAACAGTAGGGTGTGTGTGTGTGTGTGTGTGACAGTCAGTCTGTATCTGGTTATGTACAACGATGTACTTGTGTTCTATTTGTGTGCGTGTGGTATTTGATGGCTGTTATTTTCTCTTCCTGTATGTATCTGAATGCTCCTGTAATCACGGACACTCTGATGATTGTTTTTGTAAAGAGAGGAGACTCGCAAGCCACCGTCTCAACCATCAGCAATAACTGGAGTCCCAATAAATCTGTCTTGATTTGAATTGGGTGAAGGCCGTAATTAGGAGCAGTTAGCTTCAACCACGTGGGGGGAAATAATTGTAATTATGGGCACCAGACATTCGTCAAAAGACAAACTTTAGAAGAAATTTATTTTAGGAAAGATTATAAATAAGGACATATGTTGAGTATGATGTGTCCTCAGGTCAGAGTTCACGGTGCACAGTTAAGACGTGGTGGACTACCAGGACGTGTTAAAACTGGGGGACACAGTGGTGTGATGAAGACGAAAGAATTTGTTCTATCAAAGATTTATATTTGATGGATATTGAGAATGGAGCTTTGAGTGCTCCAGTTTCCTAGAAATAAAGACGTGAGTGTGCCTGGTTGTCTGTCTCCATGTGTCAGAGTGGTCGCCTGTCCAGTCCTTCTCTCCCCTAATATCAGCTGGGAGTGGCTCCAGCCCCCTGCGGTCCTCGTGCAAATAACCAGACATGGTAATAAGATATGAATTCATCCATTCATAAAGGCGTCTCTCTCTGTGTCTCTCAGCGAGGACAGCTACTCTGTGATTGACTACGCTCTGAGGGACCAGATCTGGGTCGGTTCCTGCCAGCCGGACGATCTCAACCTGCCAACGGTCAGAAGCCCCACCAGCATGCTGAGCTCACGGCAACCCGGCGCCAACCATCTCTTCCGACTGCACTTCCGTAGCAACCACTCCGGGGAGAAGGTGCCCATGATCCTGGGGACAGAGCTGCTGTGAGTACGCGTCTTGTAACCATCGTTATTTTAACATCTGATTTCATCACACTAAAGAGAGCTGACGTCAAGCAACAGGTTATTCCTGTTTATTCCATCAGCCTGCCACATCTTCTGACTCACTGAGAAGGTACTGATTAGTGTCCAATCATGTTTGTCTCACAGCGATGTCCTTCAGTTGGATGAGGACAGCGGAGCGAATCTTACTTTTTATATGTCTGAATGTTTGTCTCTGTAAGAAGAAGATCAGCCAAAGTTCTCTTCCCCTCCGAAACCGATTCCTACTGCCTTTGTGCACTCTAACCTGCTTCTGAAGTAAGAAAATCCCTTCTCCCGTCTCTCCTAGCTCCTTTTTATTGTCTCTCTTGGTCCATTAGAAGTCACAGGGATATTCTGTTACATCTATTCTCCAGGCAGGACTTGAGCCTTACTGCTTGTTGTTAATGTGACGGTGGACGTTTATTAGTCTGTACAGTCAATTTTGTTTACAGCCGTACTTCCAGACCAGCTGAACCGGATCATTGTTCTGCTGACTGAGCGTCTCCCCACCCAGTCATCCGCTCCGTCTAATGGTGGTGGCTGAAATTAGTTTGATTACTCACACATCTGACCTGCAAACACAGCCAGCTGGTTTGTGTCTTGAATTTCATGCGGCGTTGGTAAAGCTTAAACGAAGTGGAGAAATAGACTGTAAAGTTGGGTTGTTTGGATAGATTACATAACCCCAGACAAACAAAGGAGATCTGTCATATTGGGCTTCATGCAAGGTTTATTTGTTCTAGTTAGCGTTTGTAATTGAACAGGATTTGCAATCCATGCGCACACAGATGAACACACACTGAGTTTTCACTGTAATTATTTGCTGTGGTTAAAGGCTTTGTCACGGAGGCTTTTCTTCTGCACAGGGCCTGTCGCTCCTCATTCCAGTGGAGTTCAGGAACCTCCCAACGCCTTGCCTCACAGCTGCACTGTGTCCACGTTCCATGATGAGCCCATAAAAAGCACATATCACGTGTACCGTATAATATATAATATAATATAATGTGATGTCAGAGGATTGTAGTGACAGGAAGCACCTTATTGTGGTTTTGCAAACGGATGGCGGCACTGTTATAACCTTTGACCCCACCTGCTGCAGTAACCTTTAATCCATGTGGCTCTGGCTTCTTATTAAAGATTGCATGTGCAGGAGTTGGGTGCAGCTCATCTCCCTGCAACACCTTAGATGACTCTTGTGACCCTCGATACTGATCTGCTGCAATTGAATCTCAGCTACTGATGACCTGACAACGTGACTGAAGTGTGTGAGGCGGTCTGATTGCCTTGACTTTCAACCGCCGCCTGCTGATTCTTCAGATACTGCCCCTGTATACGTGAGGGGTCCCCTCTATCTGCCCCCTCTGTCTGGAGTGTGTTGTGCTGGAAAGCCCCTGGACTCCCTCTTTTCATAGTTTGGGATTTGGGGCCCCTGCCTGGGCTGTAATGATGTGTGTATGCAGTGCTTCACGCACTGTAGTACCATAGCAACGCTCCATTGTTACAGCGGTTGCTAGGCATTTTAAGTAGTTGCATAGCAGCGGCCCTTTGTTAAGCTGTATGTTTCCCACGACCGCCCCTCCCCCTGCACGTTACTTCACTTTCAACCGACCCTTCTTCATCGCCCCGTGTCTCATCTTTCAGACAACAGACAGTATTTGCTCTTTGTTTTAGACGACCAGAAAAGAACTTGCACTTCCTCTTTCCATTCATCCCGGTTCGGTGATCTAACCCGACATGACACATGGAAGTGTAGCTCCATAAGCCAGTCTAGCTCAGCCTTTCATCAACGTGCAATGATTCAGCGCTGACAAATAGGGGATATTGAAGCTTTCTCAGAAATGTCTTAAAGGTACAGAGAACAAATAGTGAGTTTTCTTCACCAGTTCAGCTACTGATTATTGTAGATTACTTGTTAAGACTTTAAACTTCTCCAGAACACCAGTGGACAGATGCATAAACACATAAATAGATGCTACGCCACTCCAAGTCAGTTTTACAGACCTGGTGTCTCAATACAAATTCCCTTGTGTTGTCAATGAACCATCGAGAGCTCAATGTAGAGAAGCAAACAATGCGTCAATGAATTGATTAGTTGATCAGCAGAAAAAAAGTCAGACTAGAGGGGTTATTTGTTGATGTAGTAACTAAAGGAGCTGCATTGTTTTGGAACATCCAGGGTTGCATGGCGAAGTAGGTCAAGTGGCCCTGTAGTAATCGGAAGGTCACTGGTTTGATCCCCCTGCTGCCCCCCTGATCATGTCGACGTGTCCTTGAGTGACACACCGACGGTTTTAGCTCCTGATAATCTGGTGGGCACTTTACATGGCAGCCTCCTCTATCAGTGTGTGAATGTGAAATTACATTGTAATGTGCTTTGGACAAATGCTCCTTTCACCATGTCTCATCGTCACGTACAGTCCTGTGTAATTAGGTGAAATGAGGTGACTACTTCCAGGAACCTATTTTTTATGACGATGCCCATACGGTGCAGGACTGGACATCATCAGCTGATTTCAGTTCTGCTGTCAACCTTCAGAGATCTTAAGAATGCAGACGGACTTTGAACCTGACTTTTAGAGTTGTATCAGGTATGTTCACTCTGCTGGAAAACAAGTGTTTGTACTGCTGACAGGCCCACATGGTTCCCTGCACCACTAGATCGAAGTCTGGTCGGGTTCCACTGTGAAATTCTTCACATTCTTACAGAAGGCGGTTCTGTGTTTTTCTTCGGATCTGAAACTTTACAAATTGGCAAAGTGGCTGCTCTCATTTCCATTTATTCTCTACCTGTTGTCCCTCTGAGGGGACGTCTTCTTCCTCTCTGTTAGGTCTCAGATATAAACAGCTACCGTAGACTGATCTTCCACTCCAACAGTGACGTGATTATTCAGGAAATCAGACAGACAGCTGGATGAGAGCTGCAACAAGGACGTCTGTCTGAATCGTGTCTCTCTGGAATTGTTTGTGTTTCTCTTCTTCTGTGAGTTCTTTTGTTTCGTGGGCCCATGTCGGCACGCCGTCCCCATGACCCTGATTTTGTGTCCTGTCCAGAAAGCCAGTGAATAGCGCTTCTCTACCAGCGGAACAGAGACGCTACAGAAGTCTGCAGCAAAACAGTTGAGTTAGTCAGATATCCAGCTATAACACGAACCAGCACTGGTTATGTAAGAGGCCAAACAGAGGCGGGAGCCTCCACTACTGCTGCACATGGTTTTCTTACTCTGCTCTAGTTTATGGGATTGTTTTCGTTTTGTCTTTCTGGTTCTGCTTTTGGTTATAGATGTTTGTTGATGGGAATCGTCTCTCCTCGTGCCTGGGAGTTTCCTTGGCAGGTCTGCACCAGGCAGGACGTGTCGTAATTTTCATAGTAGGAATTGCACCCAAACACTGACTTGTGGCTCCGGTAAACCACGAGAGGAAATTGGTTGAGAGAAAATAAATCGATAGCAGAGAACAGAGAGGATCTGGTAGTGATTTGACGTTGGTCGGGCCGTCATCGTCTTTATCTGTGTGTGAAAGAGGGTTTCCAGTCCACTGAGGCCTCTCTTGTCAGGAGTAGAAACAAGAACCCCTGACAATGAATTTATGATGTTCAACATTCTTCTGCTCTTCAACCGTTCACGCCAAAGGCAGAAAGAGCTTCACGATATGGAATCGAACCGTGCACAGGCCTGTAGTCCTCTATAGGGAAGGGGGCACCTGCTCTTTGTGCACATGCACAGCACTCACATGCCTGAATGTAAACACACACACACTCTTGGTTTGAAGGCTGTATTCTACCTGAACCCCCTCCGGTATGCGCCTCACATTCCACAGATAACCAGTAAGTGCCTCTCAAACACATGTGGTCGCCCGCTTGTTTGTCCGCTCAATAAATCGAATGTGCGCCCATCAAGTATTTCAGCTGTTTATGCAAGAAGCCGAGCTGTCGTGATAGCGTGTGCTATATGTGTGTGCATCCGCTGACCGGCAGCTTGCGTCCAGCTGTCAGGAGCAACGACGAGCAACTGCCTTTCCCACAGAGCAGCTCACACGATGCAGAAATATTCAACACAAGATAAGCAGTGTTTATCTTAAGTCTTACTTTTCGTCTGTTCAGCTGAATATCAATTTTGTCGTCTGAGTCTTCTCTCAGTTTCATAATGGTTAACATTTATGACTCAGTCATGACATGAGTGCATAAGTTAATGTTTACCTCCGCTACCGAACCACACCTATCTTTATTATTATGCAATAAGACTGGCTGTCTTTTATTTTCAGTGACTGATGTGGATGTGATGTTGCCTGGCAACAATGTCATGTTTTTTATTTTCCCCACTCGCCTGATCGGTCGATCGGTCCACAACTTTGTCGAAGAAATGTAAACTTTAGTCCTGCAGGTATTTGAAATGATGAGATAACGACTCCCCGTCCACCTCAGCTGTACTGTTTATTATTCATAAGCAGACATCAGCATTCCTACATGACATTCTAATATACATTTTACTAAAAAACAAACAGGCCAACGCGTTTGGATTGATTTATTGTTCAACTCCAAAGATCACAAGTCATAAGACTCAGTCGCATGTTTGAGATCCATTTGAGGCTTTGTGCAAAGGGAACGCTGGTCTCACTAGTGTAGTGAATATCTGTGCAACCCGTCTGTATGATGCAGCCGATGGTTCAGGGTCCCCAAGAGCTTAAATTACCTCTATGGTTCATTTCCTGAACCCCCCTCTATCTCCTCCTCTTTTTAAATCCTTCCCCCCAGGTGGAGCTGAGAGCAGGTGAAATGAAAGCTAGGGTTTCATGGAATCTGACCTGCTGGAATCCACCCACAGGTTTTTTTTTCTTTCCCATGAAACAACCAAAAGAGGAGGAAAACGAAAGCATGTCTGTCCACTCCTGAGAATCAGCCTTTGTGTTTGTTCCTCTCTGTTCCCTGACTGAGAAAAAAAAGGGGACAGAAGGGAGGGAGGGAAGCAGAACTGGCTGATCAGCGAGATAATCAGTTCCCAATGTGTGCATGTAACGTGCATTCATGTTTCTGCTTTCTTGGTTCTCTGAATGTTTGTGTTTGCCACACATGTAGCACCGAATCAAAATTATTAAGCTTCAACCAATTATTACGAGTGAATTGTCCAGTCACAACTTTCAATAGCATTTCAGAATTAATTTGCTCTTGTGTGTTTGTAGGAACGAGCGTGCTCGATGGATCAGTGCACTGGGCCAGAACATCAACAAAGAGAAGACTCAAGACAGAACCAGTAAGCCAATTGCACCACCTTGTGGTTGTTGGTTGCAACTTGTTTTTTTGCTCCTCACAATTTTCAAAAGAACTTGTCTGTGAATTAAGATTCCTTCTCACTGGCCACTTCATTAGGTACACCTGCACAAAGTGATGCAGTCCAAAACAACATCTCTGCCTTGTAGTCTGCTTTAATGTTTTTCGTCTGTGCTCTTTTAGATGCCGTGCAGCAGGTTGAGGTGATCAGAACGTATACAGCCAAGCAGCCGGATGAGTTGTCCCTGCAGGTGGCTGACGTGGTATTAATCTCGCAGATGGTTGATGACGGTAATTAAGCTTCACCTGCTTTTATGACTCATATCATGTCTTTCTCTCTCGTTCTACACCTTCACTCACTCACTCTACACCTACCTCATTCATCTATTCATTACCTATCCTTCTCCTCTTATTGGGCCTGATAAGCGGAGATGTGGTTGTAAACCTCCACAAAAAATTTCTTTTGGTGGCCATGGCAACAGACTTTCTTGTTAAAAAAAAACAGGCAGCATTGATGATCAAAGGTAGAGAGAGAGAATATCAGCAAAGTAACAACACGTGCAATAATACGATGTCTGTTTCTCTCAGGCTGGTATGAGGGAGAACGGCTGCGTGATGGAGAGAGGGGATGGTTCCTCGCTGAGTGTGCCGAACCAATTACATGCCAAGCCACCATTGAGCGCAACATGCAGAGGATGGACCGCCTGCAGGGGCTCGAGACTAATGTGTGAGCTGGAAGAAGTTAAAGCGCAGACAGCGCTGCTCGCCTTTTAGTGACCCCTTGACACACCGATAACCTGCCTTTGTAAAGCAGTAAACCCAGACAGATGAGATCAGTAAAGGAATCAGACCTGCCTTCAGGGATGGAGTTGTGTGGCCTCTCAGTGGGATGAAGATCAAGCCATAATTCAGCTCTCTGACTATTGTCCACCCCAGTCAAACTGGTTGAGAACACAGACTGTGTACAGTGGGAGATGGATTTCTTCCACCTTCGCCTCCCTGTGTGGGTGGGATGGCTTCATTAATCCCTCCGCTGCTCAGAAACTCACTCTCTGACAAACTCGCCTCTTTCAACATCCTGCTCGTGTGTCGGTGTAAAATGTGCAGACTTTGGAAACCTCTAAAACCTTTTTCCGAGTGTGAGTCATGTGCAGTGTGATAAAGGAGCCTGTTTTAGAGGGATGGAGTGACAATGACAGCTGGCTCTGTTGATGAGCGGAAGCTTTGCCTGTGACGATGTATTAATGAAGATATCGATTCTGAAAAGGACAATCAGCCACAAGGGTGAGATTGGCAGCTTGTTTACATTGTGTGGGTTACCGTAGAAACCGTCTCAGTAGCATCTGGTGGCAAGACGAGCTCTTACACAGATTATTGTAAATATTATAAAGAGGTATGTTGAGATGCAGAGGAAACAAAAAAACGATTTGTCTGAAACCGGAGGCACTTTGTGTAAATAGAATAAATCACAATTAGTGTGATAATATCACGATATTCCAGTCATCCAGGAGTTATAGTCTCATATGCCAAATATCTGTTTTCTACCTCGCTGCTGTCACCAGTTAATGTCACCGTCATGAATCAGACTCCGCATTTGTGTCACCAACACCATTATTCTCTCCATCCGTTCAATGATTTGGACAGCCTGAAGTGTCACACACTCTTGATGCAAGCCAGAGGTGTGTATATTAATACCTGCTCAGGATTTATATATGTGATGTCTCAGAGGAAAACTAATGTGTGTGTGTGTGTGTGCTGATGGTGAGTTGATGGATTGACAGGTGGGAGGATGTCACAATACCAGAAACTTGGTAGTCGGTACCGATACATTTCTATAACTCTTAATTAGATACCAAAAGTATAAAGTCATGCTTTTCAAAATAAACTCAGTGTTCAGGATCTATGCCGGGTTCCTTGCTTTCCACACCGTGGAAGACAAGTACCCTCACTTTATTCTGAAATTCGGCATTGATTTGATCCCAACGTATCGGGTCGTGTGACATCCCTCGTCCAGTGTAAGTCATCTTTTTCCAGCATCATGTTGACGTAGCAGCGAAAGGAATGAAGGACACTCCTATCCAGACTCTGAAGACACGAGGCTTTGCTATTATACTCTGGGATAATTAGCTATATGATGCAACACGTTTTAAACATGAATTTCAATCATTTGTTTGTACTTGTAACTAGTGTAAATCACCTGTGTACGTGTAAATATGTAAAACAACCCGAATTGTAACGTGCTTCTGAAATACAGATTGATGTGCAGAATCTTGCTCATTCTACCAAAAATATATTTTCATCAAACACGATGAATAAAAGCTTGATTGCTTCGGGGTTTCATGTATCCTGAATGTTCATGTATGATGTGTTTTCCCTGAGGACGATGCCAGATGATATCCATGAGATTCAATCAAAGACCAGATGATGGACTCATGTCGTAGAACAGCTGGAACTATTCAAAGAGATCCACCTCTGGAATTCTTCAGATTTCTGACAGGTCAGGCGGATGAACCATCACGAGTCATTGTATGTTACATCCTTTCTTTAATGAGCCGTTCTTTAAGAGACAAGATTATACTTTGAAAAACATATTATTTGAAAAACAACTACCGGTAAACAAAGAAAACAAACCTTGGGATCTTTCAAACATGGATTGTTCCTTGCAAGAAACAACCAATTAGGCAAAAATGATTTTCAAGTCTGTTTGGCCTTGAGCAGCACCAGGAGGAAAACAATCTGCTTCTTATAAATATCCAAACTAACCTCTCCGACCTCTTCCAAGAATGCAGTCAGCTCCTCTCTTTAAAGGTGGACTAAACCCGGCAACTTCTAATCATCGTCGTCGTCATCATCATTGTCTTTGAAGTACATGTGTTGCCCCCTCGGGGCCGGTGCCCATGTCCTGTCGTAGCCCTTGTTGTAGCCTGTAGTCGGCTTCTCCTGGGTGGTGATCAGGTCTATGATGGCTGTGATGACAGCACAGTCTTTGGATTGACGGTTTTGCCAGTCCACAGGAGCAGGGTTACGGATCTTGTCCTCCAGCAGAGAATCCAGCTCTCTCTTTAGACTCTGGAAAAGACGATCAACAAATAATGCAACTTGACTTGAGCTTTGTTGATAAACGTTCATACGCCTGCCACGATAACCGGAACAGAAAATTGTCCCAAATTGTGTCTTTGGACATAAAAAGAAAATTTGTATGGAGACTCTTCATTGACACAGAGAGCAGACGAGAGGAAATAAGCAGGTAAAATGTTGGCGATAGTCATTGTTATGTAAACAAAGACACAGAAGCACAATGGGTAATCAAGTTCAGCAAAACTAATCAAGGCCATTTGGTAATTTGTCATTTCCGTGACAGCGTGTCTCCTTGTTTACCTTGACAAGGTGAGCGATGCGTGCCGGTGATCTGAAGACGATCCACTGGTCCACTGCGATGGTCTCCTGGTCCTCGTCCATCTGAATGGTGATGTCGCCTCCAAAGAACAGCAGAGAGAACGGGGACACCTCGGTGCAATCGTACAGGAAGATCTGAGGACACGGATATACAGAGAGATGTCACCAACACACAGACGGATGTACTACAACAAACATCACAACCCACTCAGGGCAGGGAGGGGCATCATTATGCCCGGCAGCTATCCTGTGCTGTAGGCTGAAAGTGTCCAATTAGTGAAGAGAGGCTGTTTGAAATGTGTTTCAGTGCCGCGAGTGTTTGGAGAAATGTCATCCTGCCCCGTCTGTGAATCTCCCTGACGTGTTAAAGTCTCTTCCATCCATTTTCCTCCCCGTGTGTAACTGACAGCTGCGCATGTAGAGCAGCTTTCCCCAAATGCAGCAATGAGAGTTATAATCTGTAATGTGCTGAACTGAATGAACTGGAGGGAAAAAAGAACCAGACAGAAGCAGCAGACTAACTTCTACTTTTTAAAAAGGTGACCGAAGTGCTGAAAAGGAGTGTTATAATAAAACAGAAAGGATGTGAGCTGTAGGTGGGAGGAAAGAAATAAGAACTTCTGCTCCATGAATGTGTAATGTGATGGTCGACCAGGGGAAAGTACGTCACAAGCTTCACGTCATCCCTCACTCGCTTTCCTTCGCTTTTCTCTCCGCAGCCGTGAGCTGCTTCCATTTGTCAGCAAGCAATCGACCTTCACAATCTCGCACTCGAAGAAAACCTTCCTCTCATCATGAACGTAGCATCGTTACAAGAAATTTATGACGGTGATGAAATCCAACAAAACAGTGTTTTCATAAAGAACGAAGGCGGCAAAGCGAGAGACCAACGTCACCGGCTCCGATCTGAGAGGACATAGAAGGTGTTCTTCTGCAAATGGTGACATTCACAAAGAGAGACGGCACAGAAAGAACAAAGACAGAAAGATGGAAGGGAGAGAAGACGAGGGCGGCAGTCAGGGAGCAGCATTGACCATTCCGTCCCCCCCCCACCCACCACAATCACCTCTCACATGGAGTGTCTGGGAGCTTTGATGCACAAGAGCCTTTGAGAGAGAGTTGAAAGGCAGCATTTTAATCAAATATTCATTCCGTTTAAAGCCGGCATGACAACGCTGCCAACCTTAAACCACCGGTCTTTCTTTCCAGTCAACCGTTCAGAGACAGCAACATGCACCCAAAGGACACCCACAAAGTCAAAACACAGGCTGATGAGTTCACAGTGTCTCCGGATTACTCACGCTGCTTGTTCTCATCTTCAGGTGGTAGATGAGCCACGTATAGTTGAACTCCGTCTCTTCGTAATTGACAGATTTCGGGTGGATACACACCTTTCCATCGGCCTGGGTGTACACTTTAACCCTGGAAGAAGAAAAGGTGTGAGGAGTGTGCGTGTGTGTTTCTGTGTTAGAAGGATTAAGAGGACCGGGAAGGTGTCATAACCCTGACACGTGCGCCCGTGTTATCATCTAAGTTGTGCGGAAGCTCGACGAAACTTTCCATCTAAAAACAGCTCACTGTGTGCTTTCGCCTTCATCAGACAGTTGTTAGCATGATAAACAAAGACGTCTGACACCGTAGCTCCAGGGGTTCCAAAGCAAAAACCGTGTAAGTTAACAAATCATCTCTCAGATGAAAGAAACACCGTGTTCCAAACTCCTCGGTATCAGGCAGACAAGCCCTGACTGCAGGGATCCATCTGCCTGTACCAGAAAGGAGGCTCATTTAGCAGCAAAAATAAACACAGAGTGTTTCATGGAGCACGGAATTCATTAAATACTGCAGGGTATAACTATCTTAGCAAGGCGACTGTCGAGAATTACTTCTGAAGAAAAAAAAAGAGCCAGGAAATTTCACTGTGCATCTGTGTCTAAAGATGACAGTGAGCCGGACAGAATAAGTGACAGCTCTACTATGAGTGTGTCTGGCAGACAGACGCACACACAGGTCACAGCCGCCGCTTATGACAGCTGCTGGAGTGCAGTTGTATCATGAGTGCATTGATCTTCAGCTGAAAAAGCACCTCTGTTTTTGACAATTTCCCTTGCATGGCCGACACACAGCCTGAGGTAAGTGACACGGGAGCCTTGCAGCACCCTTACGTGAGCGGTCTGATAAGATATTTTTCTCTGAAGGCCAATTGTCTGTCTGGAGATCAATACGTGTGCTGCTAAGCTCTTTGATGGCTGTTATTGTTCATCAACCTCTGTGAACAGCAAGACTTACCCGGGCCTCTTCTTGCTGTGAGATGGTCGGATCATGGCCACCTTAGGGTACAGACCGGCTACGATCACTGCCTTCATTAACTTCTCATTGTCTGAAGAAGGCAGTGAGAGTAAAAGAAAGAAAACATCAGTTCATTTATAATTTAGTATACCTCCATAACCTGGTTTATAAGAATAAATCAGTCTTCAGGATTACTGTCAGAAATTTTTATTGTCCCTGAGCGACTCCTCTGTTACCTGAGTTGACGTTAGATTTGGGGTCTCTCGGGTTGTTGCTGCTGACGAAGCCTGCATGCATTAGATGTTCAGTAAACTGACCCTTCATGTTGTGCAGCATCTGAATGATAAACGGAGAAATTACGTCAAACCTCCAAATGTGATCAATTGTTTACGAAAACGATTCAATGTGGAGCCAAGAGAAGCACTTTCAATCAGCCCGGCTCACCTGGAGCGTATTGGCAGACAGGAAGTTGTCCCAGCAGTACTCCCTCTCATACCTGGCGCCACGCTGTTTGGCTTCCTCCCAGCCCTGAGCGATCAATGGGCAATAAATGAAGAGATTTTGCAGGATTCATGCATCAGATAGAGATGAAAGCACACTGACGTGGATGAGCTGTTTTACCTGGAAGGCATTGATAACGGTGAGGTGGTCACTCTTTGAGTTTCTGGACAGGGTCTTCCTCCGCATGTCTGCCATCTTCTCTTTACCCTGAGAGGGGAACAAATGTCTTAAAGTAAACGTCTTTGAGTGCAACAGATGTGGTGGAGTGTGCATGGGTGGTGCTGCTGAAATACGCTTTCATGTCTGTGAACTCATTGTCCTACCAGGGGTATGAAGAAAGGGTCTTTGAAGCTAAGTGAGGCAGCGATGGTGAGAACGGGGTCGAGGCAGCCCAGCAGAGCTCCAAACAGGATGAGTTTTCCGATGTGAGGCTCCACAGGCAGACGAGCCAGGTGGACTCCTAACGCCGTGAGATTCTCCGAGCGGTCCAAGGCGTTCTTATCCAGACAAGGTGAGAGAACACAAAGGAATAGCAGACATCTTTAGTTATCTGGAGCAAAGCAAGAAATGAAACATCACTAAATTCAAGGTGCACCACTTCATTCAATAAAAACATTCTCTGTTTGTCCTCAACAAACATCTTTCTGTCCACTCCAAGGTGAGCTACAAATTAGAATCCCTTACACAGCACATGTATATTTCTGACAGGGACCTTGGATCCATGTGCTCAGGTGGAAACACAGTCTCTCTATGAAAAGTGTTATCGTTTCACAGTTAATTGCTGTTATTGTTTGTGAGCATGTCCTTGAAGGAGCCGTGTGCAGTATTCAGAGAGATCCTATTCCAGGAATGAATTATAACTGTAAAATCATATGGCTTTCTTTCATGATCTCTGAGGACTTCAATCACACAAGATAACAGGATAGATGTTTCCTGTTTATTAGCCTACATTTGCTCTATAATTATGTTATTGCTGGATAAAACATTTCAGTTTTAGAGTTTTTAGAATTTAGGATCATATGTGAATTATTCTGCAAACTATTGTAGTTTTCGCCAAGGGACAGGTGAGGTGAAGGGCTGCAATCTCCAACCTCACCACTAGATGTCCCCACAGCCCACACACGGCTCCTTTAACATGTTTAAATTGGTTTTGACATCTCCTCATTCTTTCTTACCAGGTCGGTCAGGTTCTTGATGGCTAGATTGACAGCCTTTTCCGTGGGAGGGTCCAGAGCTTTTGCCAGGAACTGAGCGATGGGCCCAAGCTTCAATATCTGGACAGCAAATGGCAAATTACATGATCAAAAAATCATGACATCATTTTTGCATTATTTGTCCTAAGTGCTTCTCAATTTGGCCAACATTTAATTGTGGGTAACAAATGTAGCAACCTGATCTACTGATCTACACTACAATGACTTTTAAGAGTATCTTCCAATTCCCATGAAAATACTACACAGTATGGAACATCATGTTTTTGCCAATCAACCCACACAGTGCAGAGGTTACCACGTTGACATACATCGTTCAGTACTCTGCTCACTCAAAAGGTAGTCAGACCTGATCTATGAAAATCCAAAATACGTTTTTATTTTCACATCAAAAAGAGATTTTGAGACACCAAACATCTACCTCAACAGAAGTGTGTCTGACTAACACGATGGTGTTGGAGTGTTGTGCATTAGAGGCTGCTTTGTTGTGGCATTTCGTCAGTGTTTCTCGCACTTAAGGACCGACTGATGCATTAGTCCACCTCTCACCCACCAGCTTCAAAAACCCACATTACACACGAGCCCAAATGCATCGAGCTGAACAAGTGGAAGACACACACTGGAACACAGATTCCACAAAGCCACGAGTGAGAACAATCATTGCAACCACTAGATCGGAGTGAACTGTGGCTTAATGTTCCATTAGCATTCACCGAAATTTCGGAGTGGAGTATGAGGATTTAAAAAGAGGATGGTAAAAATTGTGAGCGACCATCATGCACGAGAACAAGAGCCAGAAGAGGAGAGATTATGTTGTCTGCCAAAAAAAAATAGAGAAAGGAGCCGGAGCAAGAGGCATGAGTCATATCAGGATGATCACCGGTAGTTCTCATTAGGCAGAAGCGGCTGTAATATAACACCTAAAGACAGCTAAGACCTCAACCGCAGCAGTGTCTTCATTTGTTGTTGTTGGCCATCTGCACACTCACAAAACTCATTCATAGTAATTCATTACAAGTCTCAAACTGTCTGTTTGTCTCTCTCTTTCTATATACAACCTTGATCTGCAAGCAGAGCTCCTCCAGTGGTGTCCTCATGATTTCAGGTAGTTGATAGGCGTCCAGCAGGCTGGCCCTGAGACCATTGTACAGATGATAGCATTTCCCGGGACACACTCTAGAAATATATTTGGGGGGGAAGGGGGAAAAGAAAATATATCGGTCCTGTGAAAAGGGATTAAATGCCCTTTGCATACTAAGTTAAACAGATGTGGAGAAAGAAACCCTGCACACCGGGTCTGATGCTTTCTATTATTCTATTCACAGCAAATATTCGCAATTTGAGACGAAATGGCCTCGTTTCAGACCAGCGTCTTCACTACACGGTACCTACAATTCCAAGCTGTTCTGTAATCACCAGCCACAATCTATGTTTGAATTATGTCTCTTTTGTATTCTTTATTTTCGTTTGACGCAGAGTGACGAGCAGAATGTGTTTATCAGATGCCGCTTTCAGCGTCAATGGGAAGAAACTACTCTCAGTAAGAGAGGATGGAGAGCTGAGATGACTAACTACATGACAATAACATGACAATGATATGCAGAATATCCTCATTTTAAAGAAATCCTGTGAGTAAACCAACACACTCACCTGCCGGCACGTCCTTTTCTCTGTTTGGCATTCGCCAGGCTAACCCACTCGGCTGTCATCGTACTGATGTTGTTGTTGGTGTCAAAGTTTGTTTCCTTGATCTTTCCTCCATCAATCACATAAACAACATCATCTATGGTGATGCTGTGACGGCGAGGAAAAAGGGAGAATAAAAACCATATCAGACAAATATACACTTCAAAGCTGTCAGTCAAGAATACTTAAACTAAGACTCTCATCATGTACAATCATTCAGAAGTAAAAAAAATCAGCCCTTTGGTGGAGTCTAGAGTCTATATTTAGTGGAGCGACGGCAAGCGTGGGCAGTTTCTTAATTTGCTCAGAGCGCGAGTGTGTGTGTGTGTCTGTATGTGTGTGACCGCATTAACAAATTGCCTGTCACAGAGTCAGTGTCCTCTGTCCAAGCCAATGTGACAGTGTTCAGAATCAGCAGTCCAAGAAACGTATGCTAATGAGTTCCAATCATGACTGGGACCCAGTGTATTACACACGCACACAAAAACACACACACACACACACACGACTGAAGCATCATCATAGCCAGTTTCCCTTTCGTCAACTTACTAAAAACAGAACAGCCAAAAATATACTTCCAAACGGAGAAAAAAAACACACACACACACACCTGGTCTCAGCAATATTGGTAGCGATCACAATCTTTCTAACTCCAGGAGGAGGCCTTTTAAACACCTGAGAGGAGTGTGGAGAGAAAGATTAGATTGGACTTTCCTGATATAGTAAACAGAATAAAGCAGGACATCTGTCAGAGACACGGTCATGGAGGGAGGGAGGGAGGAAGGGGGAGGGAGAAGCAGAAAATGTCTACCTGCGTCTGATTAACAGTTGGCATGAGGGAGTGTAGAGGGATGATAACGAACCGGTCTGAAACACAACAAGGCACAAAATAGAAGCTCAAAGCATTTGTACGTATAAGAGAGAGAGAGAGAAAGAAAGAGACATCAGAAATCCGACAATTTTCTTTTTGCTAAATTATGTTCTATTACTGATTATTATAGATAATAATTATTTGAAGTCACAAAGACAACTTAACTGAAATGACAATGACTGGTATACATTTCATCCACACTCTTTGTACACGTGTCGCCATGTGGTTTTACCTGATCGGAACATCTGGTCAGCCATCAGCAGGTCGTTGAGGCTGCTGATGTTGTCCCAGCCAGGCAGGAAGACCAACACTGCTCCTTCCTAGAAGACAAAGACATGCCACAACCCTTGAAGGCTGACAGACACTAAAAACAGCAAAGCTTCAGTTGAAACAGGTGCAAACAGCCACTAGCTAGAGGTTGTCTGAACAACCACTGATCCAAGGGAACGAGACGCCCTCGTCATCAGATGTGCTGAGCTGAGGCAGGTGAAGACGCCTTGCTCTGAACTTCCAAACCAAACACTCAGCCAAACAATAAGCTGTGAATTTCCCTGCATCATTTCCTGAAACATCATTTCCCACTAGAGAGAGAGAAAGATGGATCCGCGCATCTCGACCTCTTCTAACCTTGCCGACATTTAGAAAGCCCGAGAAAGCAACAAGAAAGCTATTTAAGAAGCGGTAAACTTTGGAAATCTGAGGAAGCCCCAGCCTTTATCAGTTTCTGACAGTGCCATTTCACCACATCTCAATTTAAATGAAAAAAACCTTTCTCAGCAGGATAATATTAAGCTTTTTGAAAGTAGCAGGGTCTTTAAAAATAACTCTGCAATTCATTTCCTCAGAGGGAACGTAGAAGGAGATGAATAACAGATATAAAAAGTAGCTGCTGGGCCCTGAGCAGCCCTACATTTGAATTACAGCTAATTATTAATACCAGACCTCCACCTCTGGCAACCACAGTGGACTGGTTGGGAGTGTGTGAGAAAGTGACACACACACTAAGACGCATCCAGCAGGCGTTCATTGATGTCAGCATGTCATCACTCTAGGTGTGGAATCACAGACCCGCTGAAACATAATGAACCAATCATCACAGATGGCCATGTCCTCGGCTCAGGATGCCGTCGTGGCAGTCCGCCGGCTCGCGCTCAGGCGCTTGATAATGCCATGAAGAATCAGCTGGTCCACTGGCTCAGGGTTTCCATGACTGATAGAGATACAGCTTCATATGGGAAGGAGATAATTATTCTGTCTCTCTGCGTTAGTCGCTTCCTCTTTCTGGGCCTCTCTTTCTTCTGTTCTTTTCTTTTTAACAAACACGATCACAATCCAAACCAACAAAATGTTATATCTACACGGGAAACAAAGTGACAAAGAAGAAGTTTGTCAACATTCCTTCTATTCGAGTGCAGCAAAATTACAGAATTATGCTGCGCATACAAATCTAAAGTGAAATTGTTTTTGTTGTTGTACTGGATTCTGCCTTTGATCTTCATGCAGCTCGAACAACTCCTAACACATATCCCCTCACAAAACAGTGCTATTGTCATCTGATTGATTGCACACCCCGGATCAATGAAGTCTCGAACTGCTAATTAAATGACACAAGAAGAGACAACTGAACAAGGACTGGTGAGAGAGGAGAGGGAACTGATGTGCAGTTGGAGAGCATCTGTTTAATCACTCATTAGCACCGATGTGCTGCCAGGATTGGTGTTATTTCCTCTGATCTAATGTCACAGCGTTGGTTATCTACCCCTCCTGGTATTTCCATCTGCTCTACCTTGAAATATTCTGCACTTCTCTCCTTTGGCCTGTGTGTGTTCTTGTCATTGATTTGACATGAAACCCTCTTTTACACAAATGTGATCAACTTTGAATAAAAATATCAGGTTTTAAAGTCCAAGAAAACTTAAAACCTACCGTACAATTTCCTCCCTTTGCTACATCATCATGTCTGCAGATGAATGTACTTCAGCATAGATACGATTTAAGACGGCTGCCCTGAAACCGGACACGTGAGGGGAAACTCACCTCCTGATTGAGCACAATATGGCGGATCAACGCCAAAATTAGCTGCAGGTCAATCTTCTCGTCACTGTCCAGCATCTCCAGTGCTGCAATGGTGTGGTCAGAGTATCTATAAAACATGGGATAAAGATGGAAATAGTAGTACAACTGTCCCCACACCAGGGTAATGAAAGAAGGCGATTATCATATTCGGACTTATTCGCTGATGTGTCAACTCCTCAAACTCAGACTCATGTATTCGCAACATAACAGCTGCAATGAGCATTTTGCCATCAGAAATGTCATCAACACCTGTTAAGTACTACCCTTTTCTTTTCACTTGTGATGATTTTTGTTTCCTTATTCAAATGCTTGATGATGAACAGCTGTGAATTGTTTCCTAAGCAGCATAATTATTTCCAAAATACAGTATGCTTCTTTCCCCTGGGCGACACCTTCCATGTGGGATTGACGGATCATTAATTAACAAGCTCATTAGGGCAACTTGTTGATGTCTGTGCAGTATGCCAGGTAGTACTATTAGGGTCCTCGCTACCATAGCAAGTCTAGATCTTAGTCTAGAACTTAAAAAATGAGCAGGCATTCTGTCAGAAGTCAAATCCAAACAAACTGAGGCTCTTCCTAATTATTTTTTCTGCATGGGAAACATAAGATAGTGCCATCTTTTAGGTACTGACACTGTATCGCAGTGACTCAAAGGCATTTTCTTTTGGGGTCGTTAAATATTAACCTGCCTCACAAATCTTATAAAGATGTTTGTACAATTCCTCTGCTGGCTTCACTGCAGCCCACAGGTTCATGTGTTTCCATAGCAACCTCAACCACACAGATTCGCTTCTGAGGACTTTAAAAAGTCAAACTTCTAAATCTATTACATTTTGTATGTGGAGGCCTTCAACAAAAATTTGGAAAGCTTCCTTTTGTGGTGTGTTAAAATAGAAGGTTCAGTGCAGCAGAGCACAATATTGGCTGAAGGGTGGCGTAACGTATTGCATAATACAATAGACTAGCGAATAAAGAAAGCAAGCAGAAACATGAGGAAGAACTGTGACGAATCATGAACATATATGAGGTTAAGTTAATCACTTTACTAGATTGAATGCAGCAAATGTTGAGTGTGTGGAACTGACACACCGGAAAAAGAAAGTTAAGCACTACGTCTATCCAGTTTTCACCACTGTTCTGGATGTATTCATAGCTAGCAAAATACTAAAAGCCATGAAGTGCGTACTTGCATACAGTGCAGGAAGGTAGTGTAGGGACATGCAGCGCAGGAAGGTAGTGTAGGGACTGTTGTACTTCAAAGCAGATTTATAAATCAGTTTTAGATTGACTGATCAATTACAGTGTCAGATGTTCTAAGCCAATCATCCTGCTCATTTGAACTTTATGCAAATTAGCAGTTTTGCCGTTGAAGCAGCAACTGATTGAAATACGACATTTGATGGTTTCTTTATGAGTTCCTAGCAAACATCGATTCTTTTCCATACTGGCAATGGAAGAGAAACTGGTCATTTTAGTCTCCGGCTTCCTGGAGCTGTATGACTCATCACTGTTTATGTCTCAACAGGCTGCATTACAAAACCCCCTGACCTAAACCTTCATGAAGATGATGAAAACCGAAAGAAAGAAAGAAAAGGAATGGAAGAAAACTCCGAAGGGCAATAGAGCAAATCTTAAATAAAGAGTAAAAAAAAATATGACATTTTCATTTTTCAAATGAGAGAAATATAGTGTTGGGTTGTTTTCTTACAAAATAATAAGGAGTGGAAACATGAAACATACATCTTTAGTTGAAATGCAGATGTAAAGCAGCGTCCCTCTGTATTCAGTTTTAACACACACGTTTCACTGTAAAGTTCAAAGACCAGGCAATTCTTTTAAAAAGAAAGTCAAACAGCTAAAACTACCCAGTTTCCTCCTAAAAACACATCTATCAACCTGGCAGCTGGAATGCCAGTTTAACTACCATGCTGTTCTCCCCAACTCACCTGCCCTGTAGTGAGCGTGCATAACAAGGCCAGCTCTCTTTGTATTCAGCCTCTTTCTCCTCCTTCTCAGGCCTTGAATTGCGCCCCTGCATGAAGCCTTTTTTCCAGGAGGGACGACGGTCCTGATTCTGGGGACGATATCTGGAGGAGAGACACCAACCAGCTTGTGTAAGAACCCAGAATTGGAGGTTGTGATTCTATTTCTGTTTGTGAGCGACAAATGTTGTGCTGTTCTACCTGGTCATCTCCACAACATCCTCCAGCAGGAACTCTTCAACTGGGAAAGTCAAGCCGGGGATGTGAATCATTGGACAGTTATCTAAAGGATTTGGAAACAGGGGAAGGGATCGGTGATGAGGAGGAAACCAATTAATTCATAGATGAACTAATTATTTGGTCTTTTTACAAAATATAACATGCAATCTTCCTCTCGTTTTCAACGGTGCATACCAAAGTACTTGGAGAACTTCTCTGCGTTGAGCGTGGCACTCATAAGGATGACCTTCAGGTCGTCTCGAACGTTGAGCAGGTCCTTCACAATTGTCAACAAGACATCAGAATGCAGACTTCTCTCATGAATCTCGTCCAAAACCAAGTGGCTGATGCTGGACAACTTTCTGTCAGGATAGAAAAAGAAATTAAAGGTTTCTGTTATATTTGTAATGGTCTAATGCTGCACGTCCTCACTTTGCCTGAGTTGCAATCAAGTTGTTCAGATATGCCCTGAAAAAATATTTGTATACACTTTCCTTTGTAACATGTTGGTCATCCTCTGGATCCAAACTAGAATTTGAATCATCTGTGGTTTGTGGATCTCTGAACACTCATCAGTGATGTATAAATACTTAGTATCGTCTCTGGACTAGCAAGGTTAATGCTTTACAACGGGGATGGCTGGAAACCAAAGTCATATAGAAACTGACAAGTGTAAACATACTGCAGCCAGCTTAGGAGCTGGCAGTGTGCTGTGCTGTGTAAACAAAAGTTAATGCCAAAAAGTTGCAGCATTTTGTTTGTCAACTGTAGTCTTTAAATGACTCATTCGATTTGTGCCAAGTTCGGAATAAGCAAGAAGCAATACAACAAGAAAAGCTGGCACCCTGACTTAGTCTCTGCGCATTCAGAATGCAAGAAGAGCATGCAGGGATGAGTCAACGCAGGCTGTCTGTGTGTGTGTGTGTGTGTGTGTGTGTGTGACTGTTCAAAAACCAAAATTCATGTTGGCTTAATTA